>JABAKD010000028.1:4192589-4270089 GCA_012845835.1 Undaria pinnatifida
GCGATCATCTACTACATGTTAAGGCATGTTTTCATGAACACCACTAACAAGAGCACCACACATGGACGCGACATCTACAGGACTACAACATCTTCGACGACAGTGGGGAGAAAACAGGACGTATAAGCGTACACTATAGTCTATAATAATGTGAAAAGTAAGTACAGACAGGGATGTTAACACTGCGGTAAACCACACGACCAACCTATTACGCAGGGTATTTCGTGCCTCCATCCGCTTACATGATTGCCTGACAACCTCTACCATACCAAACGCAGTGGAATGTGCCTGACGAAGTAAAGTCACCCTCGCGTTCAATAGTGGTGACATCGCATGTCCACGTGAGACAAACTTTACGAAACGCAGTAGCATATGCCTGACGAAGTAAAGTCACCCTCGCGTTCAATAGTAGTGACATCGCGTATATATGACGTTGCATGCCCACCTCAGCTGCTGTATTTGTAAGATGTATCTCTGTCTTAGAATTGGCGACCTCAGAGCCCAACAGCGGCACAGTAAAAATCATGGACGTGAAATCGTACATTTGAGACAATAATAAGTTGAAAAGGAAGCACAGGCAGACCTGATAAAATTGCGATAAACCACACTGCCGACCCATCGCATACCCTCCTGAGACGACCTCTACGAAACACAGTACCATATACCTAACCAAGTAAAATCACCCTCGCGATCAATAGTGATGACATCGCATATAGATGACATCACATACCCACCTCGCCTGATGTATTTGTAGGATGTGTCTCTGACTTGAAATTGACGACCGCAGAGCCCCACATCGACAAGGTAAAATCATAGGCGTGAAATCGTACATTTATTTGAGACAAAAATAATTTGGAAAAGGAAGCACAGGCGGATGTGTTCAAATTGCGGTAAACAACCTTACCAACCCATTACGTAGGGCATTTCGCACATACCGTCTGCATGATCGCCTCCCAACCTATGCCAAGCGAAGTATGACTAACGAGGTAACGTAATTGAGCGCGTGTATACCAAGTATGACTAACGAGGAAACGTAATTGAGCACATGTATACCAACCGTTCCTTTAAAACTGACGATTCGCATCCCTCCCTCTAATGCTAAATGGCGGAGACAGTACATGACCACATACATCACCTCGCATGCTGTATTCGGCAATACGTATCTCTTTCGTATAATTAGCGATGTCAGAAAATAATGGTAACTGATGATGGTGACAAACAGTGCATGACCACATCACCTCGCTGTTGTGTATCTCTTTCTTATAATTAGCGATGTCAGAAAATAATGGTAACTACAAATATTGTATAAAATATTCTAGCTTTCGATCCATGTATCATACAACAACAAATTATGAAGATTTAACACGTTATTTACTACACTTAAACACTGGGTTGCATGCTGCATCTAACATCAAACCTTCTAGAATAGTAAACATTACAAGCAAGATGATATAAAGGGATGTCTTATTGCTTCAATCGTCAGGTTTGTACTCTTTGAGGATTTATAGTTTCCGCGCACATATTGAAATGTCCTGCCCCCCGCCCCCCCCCCCTCCCCTCCCCCTCCCCTGACCCCTCTTGTTCATAAAAAACCCCAACCCCCTCCCCCCCCGTCCCCCGTCCCCCGATCCCCCCCCCCCTTCCGCCTAGTTTGTCCAAACGCCCCACTCACCATCGAAATCGGCCTGAGTAATAAACGCCTATACGCAGTTGATATCACGTCATTATCTTTCTGACCATCCATGACGTAGTTTTCAATTCCCCCCCCCCCCCTCCAACGCCCCCTCTTTTCCAACCACCCGCACGATCGCCTAGACCTAGCACCACGCGTATAACAAGCTGCTACATATCTTTGATCTCACAGCCGAAATGTATTTGAAAATTATTTGTGACCTAAACCTCCTAAAAAATCTTCCCCCCCCCCCCCCCCCCCCTCTTGCTCTCCCTTACTCAAACGCCCCACCAAATATCGAAATCCGCCAGATTAATAAACACTTCACGCACAGGATATATCACCTCATTATCTTTCGAGAGCCATCCATGCCGCTGTGTCCCCCCCCCCCCCCCCCCGCCTCGAACGCCCCCTTCTTCCCCATCACCCGCACCATCGCCTAGACCTAGCACCACACGTATAACAAACCCCTCACCTAAAGCCCTTCCTTGACTCCCCCCCCCCCCCCCCCCCCGGCCCCCCCCGCCCCCACCCCCCACTTCCCCCCCCCCCCAACCCATCCCATCCCCACCCCCTCGAACACTCCACCCTCTCTTTACTCACTGATTGTACGACTTACCCCAGGATATACATGATAAGCTGATGCATTATTTCCAAAACCGTCACATTTATCCCCTCAAAATAATGTATAGTTTCCACGCACATATTGAGCTGCCCCCCCCGCCCCAACCACTTCCCCCTCCAAACCCGCTCGCTTTTGATCAAAACCAGGCCCCCACGGCCTTCAAAACTCCGCCCCCCCCCCTCACCGGTTATTCGACTTACAAGATTCACTTGATAAAAGGATACATTTCCCTCCACAGCTGTCAGATTTTGTCCCCCTCAGAAACGGGTTTTATAGTTTCCGCGAACAGACTGACTAAAATCACCCTGTTGAGCCTGATAGCGACACTGTAGTTGTAAGGGGAGTCGCCGACCTATATCCTTAATGAGGACACACAACTCGTAATGCGCGCGATCGGAGTATCACACACAGCTTGCAAAGATGAGTTTCGACGAAATCTTCGATCTCACAGCTGGGGTGTATTTTCATTTTTTATAATATAATGTAATGTAATGTAATGTAATATAATGTAATGTAATGTAATGTTATGTAATGTAATGCAATGCAATGCAATGGAATGTAATGGAATGTAATGATATGCAATGTAATGTAATGTAATTTAATGTAATGTACCTCCCCATGGCATATCTTTGAAATGCTGGGTATCTGTATTTCGCATGCAGGTAGGATCTTTTGCTCCCGTCCACCTCCGTCCTGCACCCGCCCCCCCCCTTCCCCCGCCGCCCAACCGAAAATGAAAAACCGGTAGAGCTGTACACACTATCAAGCAAATAACACCAACTCTCTACCTTCCGAGCCATCCGTGCAGTAGCTCCAATTCATTTATTCGGCCTTCAACTTCCAATTGCCCCCCCACCTCCCCCTCTTCCCCGCCGCCCCAATCGTCGCCTTAGACCTAGCACCACCATTGCAGTGAGCTCCTTTAATTTATGCGACTTAAAAATGTAGACCCCCCCCCCCCCCGTAAAACCCCGCCCTCCCCTCATCGGTCATACGACTGCAGGATATACGTAATTAACTGGTGCGTTCAGAAGATCTTGTCCCCCTCAAAAACGGGTTTTGTAGTTTCCATGCACATATTGATTATCATCAATCACCCCGCTTGACCCTGGTACAATCAAGATCCAAGGGGAGCCGCCGACCTGTCTCCTTAACGAGAACACACACCCAGTACCACGCGCGATTGGAGTATCAAACACACAGCTTGCAAAGGTGAGTCTCCACGAAGTCCCCGGCCTCACAGCTGTATGTACGTAGCGCAATATAACTATTCATGAATACACACAGATACCAACTGATTTAAGACGAGAGAATTATTCCATGGGTGGTGCGTATTTCCAAAGCACAGCATCCACGACGGGCAAAGCACAGCATCCACGACGACTGCATTTCACAGGCCAAAGCATCCAACCACGGTCCACCCCATAACATCATAACATTACGGTTTCGGTAGCGGTTACGGTTACGGTTTCGGTAGCGGTTACGGTTACGGTTATGGTTACGGTTACGGTTACGGTTACGGGTGAGGTTATACGGTTACGGTTACGGTTACGGTTACGGTTACGGTTACGATTCTGGTCCGGGTTAGCGTTGCCCCCCCCCGGACACAGCCTAGCGTATTTGTTTAGCCATAGCCTATCTACAGTACGGTACGAGACCAAAAAAAAATCCCTGGAAACGGCTTGGTCCATAAAACTCGTCAATGCAACGTCCCGTAAATAAGTACTTTGACCGATCCCTCATGCAATAAATAATCATCGACATGGTCTTTAGATGATGAACGGTTCCCCACCCCGTGAAGCGGCAGTCGCTGTGCCTTGCCAACGATACTCCCCGGCACACCAGCCTCTGTCGCCCCCCACCTGCAGTGCTGGGGATGGTACACTGATCTACTGATATTCGGGAACCTCTCTTTACGTAAGTATATGGCATGCCCTAGAACACTACTTTTTCTTTTGATCGACAACGAACTTCATGCATTTTACACAACGTCCCAACCCAGCTGCCCATGAAGCGGCAGGCACCGTGCAATGCCAACGATACCTCCCGGCACACCAGCCTCTCTCGCCCCCCTCCCAAACAACACACCTACAGCGATGAGGATGCTACACTGATCTTGGGGAAGTATTTATACCTCGAAGTATATAAATATGGCATGTCCTAGGTAGCAAGTACCTGGTACATTTTCTTATATCCGACAGCGAACGTCAAGTATTTTACACACCTTCCCAACTGCCCTCCAGCAATGAATCGAGAACGCCAAAACCATAAAACCCCGTCAAAATAGAAGCTTATCAATACACCATCAAGTACGGGTGGTGGGTGTAAATATAGCACGGCAGGAAGCCGAGGACCCGCCTGAACCCCTCCGAGAAAAACAACGACAAAAATGATACGTTACCACACCATCAACGACTTGAGCAAATCATCGCTCCTCCCGATAAAACAAAGAAGAAACAGGCCGAGTGTAGGCTACCTGAGAATAGTCGAAGGAAGGGAAAAGTGCGTAATTCGTGCAAGTAGAAGCAACACACCTGTATTATCGGAAAGGTGATTCCTGGTCCATACGTGTGAGAGCATGGCACGGAGTAATCTGTCAATTCGACCGACAAACTTTACCGTCCGCACTTGAAGTGAGAAAAGCAGCACACTTCGCAACACCCTTTACCGTGCGGTATTTGCACCCGTGAAGGTTACTCGGCTCGTTTGACCGTGGTTTGTGCGAGGCTTTCCGAAGATGCCTTTGGGGTGTGGGCAAAAGATTGCACACAGCAAGAACATAGCCTATCTTTTGGAATCCCCTACGCTATGTAGCTTCGCTTGCGATTACGATCGAGTACGAGGGCTAGAATAGTGGATTTGGCCCTCTGCCCCCCCGTTATGGTTGTTCGAACTTGGTTCAGCGTCCACTCTGAACACGAAGCAGGAGGAAACACAAATCAGAAGAGTTTCTAACGCAAAAGGCTTCATGCTTTCTACGAAGGAAGAGAAGGGGGAGGATGTCCGTTTCGTCTTTTGGCAGATGGGTGGATGTGCATTCGGGGGACACGCAGTCGTCAATAGGAAATCCTCGTGATGACGGGGGCGCAGGAGGAGAGGTGCAAGAAGAAGGCCTACAGTTGGGGGGTCAATTTTGAGGGGTTTTGCAATGGATGGCTCGTGGGCACTCGCGCGAGTGACCTCGCTGTTTGCGACCTTGAGGTTTGGTGCTGTTTTAATCTTACGATATGATCCGAAATGGAATGGTAAGCTACGCTGCGCCAAAACAAACGCTTAAATTATTTTGCCCCAGGGGTACAGAGCAACTCTTACAACTGCTAAAACCCCGGTGGTAGTGGAAATGGGGGTACATCGTAACATCATGATAACATAATGATAACATCATCATAGCATCATCATAGCATCATCATAACATCATCATGGCATCATCATAACATCATCATAACATCATTATAGCATCATCATAACATCATCATAACATCATCATAACATAATGATAACATCATCATAGCATCATCATAACATCATGATAGCATTATCATAACATAATCACAACATAATCATAACACCACCATAACACCATCATAACATCGTCATATCATCATATTAATAGCACCATTATCACATGTCATAACACCGTCGTAATCATCCTGACATCACCGTAGCATCATCCTGACATCATCATAGCATCATCATAACATCATCATAACATCACCATGGCATTATCAAAACATCATCCTGACATCATCATAGCATCATCATAACATCATGATAACATTATCATAACATCATCACAACATCATCATAACACCATCATAACACCACCATAACATCGTCATAACATCATCATAACATCATATCACATCATCATAACACCGTCGTAACATCCCCCCTAGCGCGGTCTTGGCCAGTCCAACAATATCACGAATGTTATTGCACCACAGCAGAACGACCCATTTCTTTATTGGAAACTATGTAATGTTGTGGACTGTTGGTGGCAGTAGATATGTGCTCGAACTGAAACGCCATACGGCTGCCCGCTCTTTCTAGATGAGTAATAAGCCCGCTCTTTCTAGATGAGTAATAAGATCGCGCCTGTCGTTATATTTATCGCTTTGAATGCACCCCAAAGGCTTCCCCGCTGGTCTTGTAGTTAAACCTTGAAACGTCTATGGAGTGTTTTCCCTAGATAGTGGTCTTACATCAGACGCATGGTCAAACGGCATAATACAGCTAGAGCGGCCGCCCTTCCGATGGTGATCTTCGGCGACACGTCGCGTCGAATGCACACGCGCCCCGCAAGACAAATCATGGACCTGAACACGTAGGCACGGCTCGTGCAACTGATGTGGCTGGCAGACAACACGAGATGTATCGAAAGAAACCTGAGCCGCTTTGAGAATAAATGATTTCTTTCGCGAAAAGCCGGCGAAAGCATATTCGGTTGATCATAAGCATGCAACCCAATGTTGACGGTATTTCTGAAGCTACACTTGACAGTGACAGGGCACGCAAGTACTTCCTGCTCATGGCCATCGCCTCGCATGCGTTGCGGGGCGCGGAGAACACGTTCTCGCTGAGGCAGCAGGCCCGTCTCATCGGTTGTCCGCACGGGTGGAGCAACCCCGGGCTAGTGCACCCCCCGTCGGAGTCGCTGGGGCTGCTACCTACGCCTGCCGCCGCCTCCCTAAGTCTGACAGGCGCATGGCCGGTGCGTGTAACCCGCCGAAGGCTCTACACGGGCATGACTATCGATTTGTGTGGGACATGGAGAGGATGAAGAAATAGTGGTTGAGAGTGGGTGCCAGTTCAAGCACCGAGCCAGCAAGCAATTTCTCAGGTGGCCACGGCTTGGGGATTTGCGAGGAAGGACATCCATGGACTCGGAGGAGAAATACAGAAGAGCCAGCGAGAATATAGCCTACATTTCCGCTGCGACCCGTACCACCTGCACCTGTCGTGTGCTCATTATCTTTCGCTGCAGGCGCTGTCCTCCTCCCGCTTCTCCCGCCTCTAATCTAGGTCGCTCCGTAACCTCGCATAGTGAAGTGCTGGGGTGAATGTGTTTACTTCAAGAACGCATGTTCGATTCATGTCGTACTCGGGACGTCTCCGATGCTTCCAGATAATGTCTGCACGTGCGGCTCATCATGGCGGGCTGGAGGTTCGGGATTGCCCTCGAAGCCCTCGGATTGAGGGTACTATGTGGACACATTGGGAATAACTCAAAGAGCAGATTATATTGGGAACAGGTTTTATGGCGACACCTTTGGGGCACGTTCTCTTGGTCCCAGGGACGCAAAATCGAAAGGGAACGGGAGGCTAAAGCATTACACCAAGTCCATTCTGGCACGAAACGGCATGACAGGATGTACGCCAGCACACGAGGACGGGGGATATGTGTGTGTGGTTGGTTCATAGCAGCAGGAGATGGATCAACGACAGGAGCTGGTTTTGCGGGGGAAGGGTGACCATGTGCCACGTGGCGTTCCGAAAACGCAACTCGCAGACACAGGGACTGAGTTCCTTTGGGGGAAAACGCATCGGCACGTATTGCCACTTATCAAGACGTATCACAGCAACCCGACATGATCCTTGAAGAGGAAAAAAAAGGGAGGACACCTGCAAGATCCAGGATTGCGATAAACTAATGCAAGAACACCGCTCTGCAGGAATGCCACGCGAAGATGAAAGCACATGGCATCGGCAAACTACAGTACTACTGTAGATAGAAAATGATCTGGCGGGACCCCCCCCCCACATAAACAACAATATGGAGGAGCGATTCGACAGACCCACATCACCACAGTACCACCAACAACATGACATAGAGACCGGGCAGCCCCATCAAGACAGGATATACCTACAGCACGTCCAGCAATCAGCGACCCGCACAAAATCACATCAGCGGCAATATTCAGACGATGGAAGGATATCTCGACAATAGAACGGAAGATAGGTAGGCGTCTCCGACAGTTTTTTTGTCATGGAGGAACAAACATCTGGACGACGGAGCTGCGGCTATCACCAAGTGGGCAGTCAAGCAATGCATCGAACGTAACCCCCACATCAAGGGCTTCAGAGGATTGTTTTGCGAGGTAATGCTCCGTTCAGGCACTGCTTTTGGTGGAGTTCCTCCACCGCGAGTGGGCCAAAGTCTGAAACATTAGTCGGGATCATGTTATGGTTGCCAGAAACGAAAGCTAGGCGGCAATGCACGCGTGGAGAGAGGGAAAATACGAGCAGATATAGCGAAGGCGCCATTGTAGCGGGATCAGAAAAGTTAGAAGCATAGAGGACGAGTGCAAATACAGGTTGGAGTGTGCGAATACCATATTGAGACGAGCATTTGAAGTTTCCACCGCATGAAACAGAAAGAAGCAGTCTCAAAAATTGCTGAGGACACGGTCGACAGAAATACCCTCGCCGCACTTGAACGTATTCGAAACAACACGAGTACCTGGCAACACTATGCGTTTGTAGGAGGAGCCGCCGCCCGAGCAGGTCGGCTGACATTCAACGATTCAAGCTGCATGCTGCCTGCAGTGTACCGGCACTCGAATGACATACATGCATTCATACGCGATTATTGACAAGCCGAACAGTAACGTGTGAACCCGGTTGCCACGCTATTTTACTGTGCAGGCTCGAAAGTAAATAAGGGGGGTGACCGGGAGCCTCGAGGGTGGACAAAGATGAGCTCTGCTGGATATGATAGTTTAATCTATTCACAGTTCAAACTTGACCCAAAAGCGACTATACTAGACTAGACTATACTGTAAACGCACCCGGGGGAATAGGTGACATTGCGCTTGAAGCAACGATTCCGCATATTGAGTGCTGGACCTCCAATATTTGGTTTGGAGCTTGCATGTTGCCGTGCAACTTATACGTTATCGCAGAATATGACCGTTTCCCCATACAGTCATCAAAGCGAGAGGAACGGGAAAAATGATACACGCGCACGTCGCTCCTCACCGCACGTCTGGAAGTTTGATAGTTCAACGTACCCCAAACTGTTACTGGGCCAATGAGTGCCAATTTCCAGTGGTGCACACTATCCTACATCACCAGCAGTGCTGCTCGACTTCCTTCCACAACGCCTCTGCGATCGTGTCTCCGGAGATTATGTTCGGTCAGCCATCTGAGTGTGAACGCATCAACTTCTTTCATCTTGGGTTTAATCTCGTGTGCTCTCTGGCTTCTTCTCCCCCTCCCCCCCAAAAAAACCTTTGCCTTGTTGTGCATGAAATCCATGACGACGTCTGTGTTTGCACTAACCGCCCCGTCGCAACACGTAGTACGGCAGCAAATACAATCTTCATTAACAATGGCGCGAGAGCGCATCTTTCCCGCAGGTCCTGCGCTCCTCGCCGAACCATCCCGAACCTTCACCATCATCATTCAAAGTGCGTGCTCGCATCCCATTGGGGAAAGTGAATTGCCGCTAGAACCTTCGGCGATGCATCGAACCGAGCGAACGCCATCTACAGGAAAGTCTGGTCGGCTGAACGGTAGCCTTTGGTGCGGTCGACGAATCACATGTCAAGAGAGGCGCTTCATTTCTTGCCTGTTGAGAAAGTCGCATGAAGATGAACATCAAGCCGATCGCGGACGTTGTTGCGGTCTGTTCCTCTGGCAGGATATTTTGCCGTGTTCACAGAACCATTTCACGGCAGGGGTGTAGCAGTTTCTAAGAATTTTCAGAGCTCTCCTAGCATAGAGGAGCAGCTCAATACCAACGTCATCACCCGAAAACAGAACTTCAAAGGGTTCGTTCGCGCACCCAGCCAAGCTTCTAGCATGCCTTTTGTCCTAAGAAAAAAAAAACATTCCTAGAGTTGCAAGGCTAAGGCTAACCGAAAAATCCACACGTACTTGAAGAGCTCAACCATAACATTACACCAGAAACGGCTTGGTCCTAAAGGGGCAACCCCTGTGGTGGGAAGAGTCGGCGTAATAATGACTGCTATTCACAAGACGGTTTGGTAATCACCTTCAGAAGGCCCTCGCAACCGTGTACCGCGCCTCGATAGTTCCAGCACTCCGTCCGGCCCTTCTGCTCGTGCAGCATCCTGATCGTGGAATCTTCCTCGATGGTGACCATACAATGGTGAACATAATGTTGATTCATTGGCGGACTATATTGTAAGCGATTTAGAGCTACCCTGGCATAACAACCGCAAGCTTAAACAGCGTTTCAAGTAAGCTCTGATGTGCTGCTGTAGTAGCTGGTAGGAAATATGTACGTAGATCGAATTTGCTGCACTGGCCCTGGCATTCAAACAGTATCCAGGGGGCCCAGCGGTTGAATATAGCATCCGCCATTTGGACGCCTTTGTACTATGAGACATATACTATATGTAGAAAATCGTATTCATCACAACACGTTGCGTGAAAAGTTCGCCACCAAACTCGCATTGCCCTTAAACGAGTCCATTTCCACTCGTTCCACAAGGTAGTATTGCCTCACAACAAAGTTAACCCACCCCAATCCCCGGAACGCCCGGCCCAAGGTAGTGTTTCGAAATGACACAACGGTTATTGCCGTACACGCTCTCTCCTCCCGTCACAAAACGTAGCGCCCGTAAAGATCAGTAGGGTATTTGCCCTTCGTATTTTGGCGAGGATTCCGAACTTGATTATTAATAAAGGCGCCGGTGGCGACTACGCCATAAACACTTCTCATTCATGCTGCAATTACTTTAAAACACGTGATAATGTAGCAGGTCCGTCACATGTAGAGTCTTCAAGCCCCAGCAAAAATCGCCGTTGGCCCGTCGGGGAAATGAGTTGGGTGTGAACAGGAAGGCGGCAGGGTAGCGGGTAGATGCCATGAACCGGGACCTGTTCGTTGAGTTTAGTACCCTGGGAACCGATTGCTTTCGAAGAGAAACTCACCAGCTGGATCGTCTGTAACATGTCGTTTAGTAATGTATTTATCGAAGCGTTGCTTGCATATTATTTACCTTCACGGAGCACACGTTTTCGCGCCGAGGGGTCGCCGTTCACACCGAAACATCATCTGGGTCCTTCCAAAAAATTATGCAGAGATACTATGGCCCTGCCATGGCGTTGCGATGGAGTCCATGGACGCGCCACGAACTTTCATGGCCGTGCCGTGACACACCATGCCACGCCATAACACGCCGTTGCATACCAGGAACACCGTGGCATGCCAGGAGGACTGCTATGACGCGCAATAAAAAGTTGAAAGACTGCGCGTCGCCTAGGTGATCGGACATAGTCGACCACACTCAGAACTTTAGGAGAGACGCTGGCTTAGACCGGACGCGTAATTTTCGTTTTGTTTTTTTTTCGTCGCGACGTGTAGCTTGCCTTACCTCAATACCCTCCCCTGCTGGCGAGCCTACGTCGTCACATATTATTATTTATTTTTTTCCCAAAACCGTCAGATTTATCCCCTTAAAGGATTTATAGCTTCCACGCACAAATTGCCCGCCCGTCCGCCCCCTCCTCCCCACTCCCCCCCCCCTCCCCCCCCCCCCCTCCAACCCCGCTCGCTTTTGATCAAAACCAGGCCCCCACGTCCTTCAAAACTCCGCCCTCCCCTCACCGGTTATTCGACGTACAGGATTCACTTGATAAACGGATAGAGTTCCCTCCACGGCTGTCAGAATCTGTCCCCCTCAGAAACGGGTTTTATTGTTTCCGCGCACAGACTGACTAACATCACCCTGTTGACCCTGATAGCTACACTGTAGTTGTAAGGGGAGTCGCCGACCTATATCCTTAATGAGGACACACAAACCGTAATACGCGCGATCGGAGTATCACACACAGCTTGCAAAGATGAGTTTCGACGAAATCTTCGATCTCACAGCTGGAGTGTATTTCCATTTTTTATAATATTACGTACGCATTGTTTTCCTTAGTTCGTTCTTTCTATTTTTCTGGTTCTAGCTTTTCTTTCTCCGTTTCAGGCAATTCCTTTTCTTCTCCTCGGATTTGTGCATTGGTTGGGTTTCCTGGATGCATGCTGTGCATTCGGTTTCAGATGCGAGTCTTGACACTTGCGACGTACGCGCCAGTTTGGGCCTGGCGCGTACGTATGCTGGCTTCCGATTTTATTTTATATTTTTTGGCGGATACATGAATTGTTTCAGCTATGATATGATATATGCGTACTCGTATAGGAGTCTATACCAGTTTATGTTTTTTTTTTTTTGCCTGGGCTGGGGTATCCTTCCACTCGAGAGTAACTGGAGCCTGTCCTGTGACCACGGACTTGGTTATGCTAGTTAATGTGAGATTAACAACAGCAACAAGAAACGGGCAAGACAAGAGACTGGGCAAATTGGGGATGGATACAGTAGTACATGGTTCGGGGTGGAGCAATTAACCGCGCTAATATGATGCCAAGCACGTGCTCTATCAGTCTTTGGGTCGAAATTGAGGCAGCGCCCTACTCCTAGCTTCGCACGGTCGAGCTCAGTAGCAGCTGTATTAGTACTATTGCTTGCCCCACAGTATTGGCCCCTCCATTGTGCCGGTTTTAGCAGGGCCGGTTGCGCGCCATAGCATAGCGTGGCCTGTACAATTGCTGGTCACAGATGGGAACGGCCAGCGGTGGCCGTATGCGGAGTAGTTCCGGTTGCCACTATAGTGCTAGCCTTTCTGGCTGGCACATACCGGCGGTACAAAAGGGTCACTACTTTAGCCGTATATCTATGTGATACCTCTGCACGATTTTGGTGATATTTTGGTGCAGCAAATGCAGCAATATCCACAAGGTCGTGCAGCATCATTGTGCCCTTAAAACTTCACAGAAAAGAGGGCAATGCGCCGCGCTGGACACCTCTTGCTTTCTTCTGTATCAACCTGCGGAGATCTATAGCCCACTCTAGCTTTGTTCAACGCCACCGGCAGATCTGACCCCTATTGTGCACGCAGAATTTCGCTCTATCTCGCGTGGAAAACGAACGAGGGACACTATCGTGTAGATGGTCCGTTTGTTTGAAAGTAGTTGCTCCGACAGGGGTTTATATCAGAGGAGGCTTCATGTTTACCAGAGGAGCGAAGGAGAAGGATATGGGGTCATGGGGCGGAGCTGCATGTAATGGAGTAATGCTGTCGGCAGTACAAGCATGACGACGGAGGGAGAGAGTCGGGAAGGCCTACCAGTAACTAACTGATGATTGTTGTGAGTGGTGCAGCACATCGACTCGTGTCTTTTTAAGCGAACAATCTACATGAATTCATTCTCTGTTCCGTGACGACCTAGATAGACTACATGTATAGTCTAGATATGATATGCATGGAAACACAATAATACCGTTAGATAGTTTTGCGCAGCCTCTTCCTTCAGAGTGAAAAAAGCGACGCGATAAAAGTAATGATTACCGGATCGGCGACGGGAAGCATCCCCTACCGCTGGGACAAGAGATGTGTCCGAATTGCTACACGTAAGGACCCGCACGACACGTACGCAGATTATCCTGATGCTCATGCTGCTGCTCGCTCTGTCAAAAAGGGGCACAACATGCCCCCTCTCGTACTTCATCGGAGTCGTTCTACGGTAGCCCCCCCAACGTTTTCTTTAACGAAATCGCCGGTTTTGAAACCAACACATCCGGCCGTATCTCCTGAAATACGGTGTTCATTGACACCCACCCCGACGACATCGTTCGATAGCCCTTTGCAAAACAAGAAAATGTATGGAAACATTTTGTTAATGACATCCTTCGTCGTGTCGAGCAGCCGTGAAACGTTCGTTAAAGAAAACCGCTGGTTTGGGGGGGGGTCTATCGTAGAATCAGTCATCGCTTATAATGGGTTCCAAGGAGGTTACCATACAAATAACACCCAAGGTAACACGCCTCCCGGGATGAATTTTAAAGCCGTTTTTCTCCAAAACCAGGGGGGCACGCACAACGAACGTGATGGATTAGGGAAGACCTCGTCGGTGTCTTTCCATTAACGCGCTGCTCGACGTTTAAACTCTCCCCTTTGCCAGAAAACCAGCTTTGAAATTCGTCCGAGGACGTGCGGTGTCTTGCGTCTTGTATGGTGCACTAATAATAGGAGCTCATCAACGATCAATCGTCAATACCATTTTTTTCGAGCACCGAAGCCAAAATGTGACACAGATCTTCAAGAAGAGGGCGGGAGAAGCGAAGATAATTCCCCGCGTCGTCAGGTTGAGCAGAGATGCTGCCACTAATTGTGAAAACGCAACGGTGGTTTAATAGTGACGGCAAGGATAGTTGCATGTAGTATATATGATACCAGTACCCAGATATGACGGGCAATGAGCGGCCATCTCGCACCTTTCGTACATAAACGCAATATACAACTACGCTACCAGGCTACTGTATACCTACAACAGGAAACAGAGGACATACACATGGCAGCCACTCGCTGGTAGCCCACCGGTTTGTTTTTTATCGGGAAATCCAAACATTGCACTGGACGCTCCTGCGAAAATACTCCCATGATGACAGGCAGAATCTGTGGGAGCCGGTTCCGGCGTTGATCTGGTGCGTGGCGTTACACGAGCGGAACGGCCTTCACCGGTCTCGGCAGCTTCGTAGCGATCGATATGAGTCGCCCCCCTGGTGCACGCCCTTGGACAACCGCAGCAAGATGCTGTGCGTGCCAACAAGCGAGGTTGTTGCTAGAGTAGTCTATACCCTTCTGTAGCCTCACCTGCGTTTGTGAACACTAGTCAATGAGCCCTCGCGTCGAGGAGGCTTGCTCTGTTGGTTTCCCTGGCGTAGGTCCCTCTATAGCGCCGATATGTGTAACCAGTAAATACCAGTACTGTTGCAACAACCGGCACTGCTGTTCCGCATACTTCCACCACAGCGGGTTCCCATCCGTGCCCAAAACAAGTGGTTTCGCTGGCACCATAGCGGGAACCGGAACTAGTCAACCGACGATATATAGAAATCGCTAGCTGCGGAGTCGACGCTAACGTCAGCGGCACGGATGTACATTATTTGACTTTTTTGTGGAAGTCCGCGGCAACGACCGCGGAACTTCCGTGGACTTCCGTGGGTGTTGCCACGGGCAACTATCGAAATCCGCGGGTTTTGACGGCAAGTGACACGGTTCATGGTACTTCTACGGCAAGTGCCACGGCTCATGACACTTCTGCGGCAAATGACACGTTTGTGATTACGACACGTGCCGCGGTTTTGTCGGTGGCTAATTCCGTCGTACCAACCATGGCAACCCACGAAAGTCCGCGGCAATTGGCACGACATTGCCCGCGGAAACTGCCGTAGCGATTTCCAAAGCTACCGGCGGCCATTGCCACGGCAACGTGGCCGTTACCATGGACGTTCGCGGAAGTCCTCGGCAATCGCCGCGTGTCCGTGGGTGAGCCGTGGATCTTGCCGTGAGCGTTTCCGTGGACATATCCGTGGATGTCCGCGGATGTTTGCGTGGATAAGTCCTTGGGTGGTTCCGTGGGCGTTGCAGTGGATGTTCCTGTGGACGTTTCCGTTGGTGACCGTGGCTTGCCGTGGTATGCCGTGATATGCCGTGGGTGCTGCCGTGGGTGCTGCCGTGGAGATTGCCGTGGAGATTGCCTGGCTAGTGCCATGGGCCTCCACGGTCTTTCGCTACTTGCCACGGCATTCCGTGGGAGCACGTGGAATGTCCGTGGAAGCCTGTGAAAGGTTCGCGGTAGCCCGTGGGATATCCGCGGTTGTCCGTGGAACACCGTGGACATAGCCGTGGAATGCCGTGGAGGCCCGTCGACACTGCTGCGGTGCTCTACTGAAAATTACAACAATGTACGTCCCTCGTCAGCGGCGGCAGCACCAACGGCCGCAAACTCAGTAGCCGTGGCGCCATCATTGGCCGTGGAGATCCCAGCCACCGCCATGCCGGTCACAATGCCGCCAATCGCCGGAGCCACAGGCGTACCCACCACGATATAATGTATAGACGTGGTCTTCAGGACCGTAGACCCTCACATTCCTATCATGCCGGCATGAAGCACGTGGGGTGTTCACCAATGCAAGGCAGACATCTCTTGCACCAGGAGCAAAGCGTCGTGAAGTGCTCGGTGAATCGCATAAAGGGCGGGCTGTATCCTACCAAGAACCGCTCGCGAAGCGAACGTCGGCACGGTGCACGTGCTTTCTTGCAGAGGGGTGACAGCGTCGAATTGCTTGGTTAGGTTTTCGGAGTGGCCGTCTCCAGAGACAGCTACGAGTACCTGCTGAGGGAGAGGTGGTCATCACAGGAACATAAAGCCGGCTTTAGGTGGGATAGAGGGGACTGCATCTGAGGCAACGTGTCGCGTTGACTGCGTTGGTTAAGCTCTAAACCGACAAGCTGAGGGTCATGTTCATGGAATGGATCTCCAAACGACGTGCACTGTGATGCGGCAACCGTGGCCGTCTTTAGTATTTTTCGAGGATACCGAAAGTCGTTGAGCAGGATCGCACATTGGAATCAAATGTATGAACACCATTATGAGCCCACGGAGTTTCATTCGATTATGATCTGGAGCATCTACACAGCAAAGGCCCCAAAGCGCGACATATTCGAATTTGGTGTTGATGTCGCTCTAACCGTGCCAAGGTGGTTAAGTAGTTAAACCACAAGAAGATAATTGCGATAAATACCGCATCATATGCACAGCACTGATGCATGATAACGGTGAGTTCCTGTGAGAAAGCCAACAACAATCGTGTGGGCAAAATATATAAAGCGCGAAACATGCGGCTGACATACGCAAGCTAACGCAGTTCATCCCTCATCACACGTGGGGTTTTCGCTAGTATCATCGTATTGATATAAAGTGTGCTATCTTCACATTAAAACCGTTCTTTCTATCCAACGGCATCAGTATACCCAGTGTTCGAGCTGATTCTTCATCCTAGAGATGTACACATTCTGTCGTTACAGACTGCTGTGAGACAGAGTAAACCATAGAGTCGCAATGCATCAAGGTAAGTCAAGTGAACGGCTAGCGTGCCGGTTACAAAAACACACCAAAAGAAGCCAGGCCATACAAATGAGTAGAAAAAAAATAGAAAAGGAAGAAAACAAAAGCAAAATAAAACGAAACAAAACAAACGAAAGGAGTTCTGGAGAATGCGATGCAAGAAGAAAATCAGAAAGCCTGCCAGAAGAGCAGCATACGTGCTAAACAGGAATAAATAACTGTTGCACGGACAAAAACAACACGAAGAAGAGGAAGACGATACCGGCATAGCATAACGCCGGTGGGGAGTGAGGCAAGGAAGCCAAAACAAAGAAATATAACAGATATCAATACTGTCGTTTTCGTGCTCCCCCCATTGAACCCTACGGAAACAAAGCAAGCAAAACCTACCGCTCACTGCAGGGGGCCGAGGGCTATAAATTAATGATGGCACCCGCCCCACTTGTGAGTCGAACCGATACCTTGCTACGCGATCTGCCATTTCGTTGCTGCACTCATCTACAACTGTATCAGTACGGCTGCCCCTTCCCCCCCGCCCAACCCCCCCGGTTTCCCTTTGTTGCTGCTCTTGGCGTTTTCTGCTGCGCGGCGCAGACAGCTCTTCTCCGCTTCGCCCCTGTACCATCTCGTCATGAAGCGGTCCACCGCGTCGACGATCCCCCGGTGCCACTTTGCACTCTTCTAAGCCGCCTTCGGCCATAGCAAAGTCGCTGTTTTAAACAGGAAAGGGGAGCTGTCCGTGGACCCCTCGATGACGTTGAATAACCTGATGCCGGCTGCTAGACGCTGGGCCCAGTTATTTTCTGGTCGGCCTGGTCCCGGGTTCACCCTACCAGCCATCGTCTCGAACATCACACGATGTGTCAGCTGCTCATTGGTCGTCCGTTGTACCGCTGCCGCAAAGAGGAGGCGTCGTTTGCGGATAGTCGTCTCAACGCTCTCACATTGTGCTTTTTTGCGAGCCTTGGCCTACGACATGAGATGGTCGGTGCGTTGTCGGCGGTGATAGCCCATGATCCTAAGGAGGAGGTTGTGGTGTTCCGTTCGGAGATCAGCGAAGTGCTCTTGGCCGACAGTCCAAGTCACACAAGGTCTCCATCACCTCGGTCGTTAGCAGGCGCACTACCAGTGTGAACGGCGCACCCTCCATATCGTACGGCTCGCGCTTGAAACGATCGTAGCATGCCCACGCGAGTCGGATCTGTCGTTTAATTTCTGCCACATGATGTCGGGGTTTGCGGCGAAAAGACCACCCTGGCACATAACCTGCATCGTCTGCATATGTCTTTAGCCCGCTGCTTCGACGACGAGTGGTGGGGTCGGGAGCACCTGGTTGAGTGTGCGCAGCAGCACTGTCTCCGTTATCGTTTCGGACACGGCGAGCCTTACCTTCGTCGAAAACGGTCAAGATGACGGGCGTCATCTTCGCAAGGCCTTCCGCCGACTTAAAAGCAATCCCTGCATCATCGGCGTACTGACCTACTCACACATGCCAGTGGTCCAACCTTCACCCCGTCCTCCCCGAGGTCATTCTCGAGGGGAATCAAGTCTCCCAAAACGTCTGGGTCCTAATTGAAGCGTACCACAACGGCATGTGTCGCAGCGGCAAAAAATACATGGAAAAAAAGGCGACAATACGCATCCTTGCCGCAGTCCCTGGGTGTCGCCAAACCACTTAGATTGCTCACCGTCACCCGTGCGCACGGGAACTCCTATGCGTTCTTGGAACTGGTGGATAGTGGTGAACATATTCCCTGGTACCCCAAAAGCGTGCGAGTACCACCCACGGCAGCTCTCGGTCGACGGTGTCATAAGCTTTCTGGAGACCGACGAAGCAGACGTACATCGCATGCTATCGTGGAACTGGCGGATAATGGTCAACATCTTCTCTGGTATGACGAAGCGTGCGAGCACCACCCGCAGCAGCTCTTGGTCGACGGAGTCATATTATTTCTGGAGACCTATGAAGCACATGTAAAGAGGGATTCTCCTAGGTCGTCCTAGTTGTTGCAGCCGGCGCACAACGAACAGCATGCCCACGGTTGATCGCGCGGGGTGAAAGCCTCACTGTTGTTCAGAGAGTATCCCTTCGGTATTGCAGTAGTTGCTGAGGCGGGACGCGACCATTTTTAACAGTATTTCTCCTGAGGGTGCAACGAGCGAAATCCGTCGGTAGTTGTTTCAATCAGAGCGACCCTTCTTTGTATGAAGGACCTCAATGGCTGCATCTTTCCTTTGCTAAGGGACGTCCCCCGTTCTCTACAGATTGGCAAATAGATTGTGGAAAAGTAGCGGATAAAATCGGGGCGGTCAATTCTCAGG
Organism: Undaria pinnatifida; assembly: GCA_012845835.1. Lineage (NCBI taxonomy): Eukaryota > Phaeophyceae > Laminariales > Alariaceae > Undaria > Undaria pinnatifida. The sequence continues at coordinate 4,212,135 of JABAKD010000028.1, forward strand.
AGCTCCGACGACCGGGAGTCTGGTCCCACTGCTTTCTAGGTTGGCATGCCCTGTATTACCGTTTCATCCATAGTCGGTTCATCTCCAAGAGATATTGCTAACGCCCGTTGTGGGAGTAGGTCGCTGATGGCTGGATCAAGTTTAGGCGATTTCGTATTAAGGAGGGTACCGAAATACCCCGCCCATCGTTCGAGAATGCGCACCTTGTCCTTTAGCAGCGTGCTATCCTCGTCCTTGATGTACTGTTCGCGTCTCGCCCTTCTATCGCCCAACCCAACCGTGCCCTACAGGCGCTTGTAGAAACCCCGTTGGTCGTTACCTGTGAACATGTTTCCGTTTCAGCAAAGTACTCTTCGACGTAGGCATGAAATCCTGCGTCAACCACCCCTCGCAGATTCGCGCATGCCGTCCTCAGCGTCTTCTACGCGGTTTTGTCCCGCTTAATGCGCATGGATTGTCGGGTGTTCTCCCTTGCATCCCATGTTACTTTGAAGGGGGCTGCAGTTTCTGCGGACTCGTACCAACCGAGTTTGTGTGTGCGACGTGGTGGGGGTGACACCTCTTTCGCTACTGCGTCAAGAACGACTTTGGCTGGGGTTCGATCATCTCGGAGATACTATTGGGCTGGGAGGGTAGGGAAGGAAGCTTGGAGAGGATCTGCTCAACTCCTCGCCGTATGCAACCTCCGTCGGATCAAAACGTCTGCCGATCGAAAGGCCGGGTTTGATGTTTCGTTCGCATGAGTCTGTTGGGTGCAAAACCGCCACTGAGGCGAACCATCGCGTATACAGTGTTGTTGTCTGAGTCCGCCTTGGCGGGGGGCGGAGGATGGGGGTGAACCTTTGCATCATACTCGGTAGATCGGTGTGCCTGTTGGATTAGGATATAGTCAATCCGTTTTTGGTTGTTGCGGCTGCTGATGCCCTTGAACGTATGAGATACTCCACCTTTCCGTGCGCTGAAAACGTGTTCGTGAGAGCGAGCTTGTCGTCTTTGGCAAATGTCAGCAGACGTTAGCCGTTTTGTTGAGCTCATTGCGTCCGTACTCTCCAAGCACCCTACTGTCATCACGCCCTTCAATCATTTTTCCAGTCCACGTGTTTGCGTCTGTCAGTACAAGCAGACATTTCTTAGTTGGAATCTGTTCGACCATGTGCTCCAATTTTCTTCCAATATTCTTCTTTCAGCTGTGTGTTGAGGTTGGCTTCCCGTTGGGGCCTAGGTAACAACTAGTTTGATCGCAACGCGTTCACCAGTCAACTCCAAGCGCATGGACATGACTCGTTCGTGCGTCAACCGGTGGGTATACACGTACGTACGGAAAATCGTTTCCCTAACAGCCAAACCAGCTCCATACAGTCCTTGCCTGATTTCCGTTTCTTCTTGGCCAGAGCAGAAAACTCGGTATTTTGATGCAAAAGAAATCTGTTTTCCCAGCTCTCCTTGTTTCCTGCAGGCCGACGAAACCACAGTCAAGTTGTCGGGCCTTCGCCAGCACGCACTCGGCGTGCCCATATCCGTTTCCCTCTTTCACAGCCAGGGTGCGTACATTGTAGGCTGCACATATCCGTTCCCCCCTTTCACACCCAGGGTGCGTACATTGTAGATCGTTACGCCGCCACAAGTGCCCCCTTCTGTATCGCTCGGGCCTCGAGTACGGCAAACCTTGCCAGCCGATGCTTGGTCCGACACCTCCGTCCTTTTTATCCCTTTTTCCCCTTTTTTCTTTTATTTATTTCACGATGCAGGCTCTGTTTCCTAGCCCGATGCACGCCTTAATTTCCAATGGTTGAGTCATTCCATGGCAGAGGTTGCACGTTTTCGACCAAAACGTTTATTATGTAACGTAAGATGTTAATGTTACGGTTGAACTCCTCAAGAGGGGAACTGACGGTTAGTCTGAATTGTTTTTCGAGCATACTTTCTTTAGGGACTATTAGGGCATAAAACGCTTGGCCGGGTTACGGGAACGAATGCCTTATAAGTAATTTTTCGGGCGAGATGTTAAGAGCTCCTCATGTTAGGAGAGTTCTAAGAAATTTCTTAGCATCTGCTGCACCCTCCTTCGTGGGACGGCTCGGCTGGACTCAGCCGTCCCAGTCCATCTCAACCCCGACACTCTCGTCCTCGCTGTCGGGGTTTTGCTTCCCCACGCGATGCCCAGCCTCTCCTCTCCCAAAGCTACACCCATTACGCTCCCCGCTGTTGCGATGCTCCTCCTCTGCGTTTGGAACAAACTCTTCGGCATCGGGGTTGAAAAAAATATCACACCACCACCTCCCCACGCAGACAATAGTTCACTTACCAAGCTGCGCCGGGTTCCTCTCTATCGAGGATAGGACTCGTAGGACCATCGGTGAACCGTCGTTGGTTCCAATGGACCCCGGCCTACTCCGAGGTGGGGGCAGGCCAAGCCGAGGGTGTTGCTTTGTGGTCTGGTGGATAGTCCTATATCACTTTCACAGAAGGGATATACAGTATATCGAAGTGGCCTGAGTTAGGCGGTGTCTCGATTTAAGGCGGTCAACATTGCGTCGCGCGACTGGGGAATCGCACTCTCAACCTTGCATGAAAAGGGCGGCTTCCCCCAACAAGGCGGTCTTACTGGGGGCCCTATTCACCCCTTCGATTTAACAAAGCACGGCAGCATTAAATTCGGTTTTAGCCTTTACATCGCCGGCAACATACAGAACGCGCACAAGGCGTGTAGGATCACGTACGACTAAACTTGTTTTTCGATACCTTTTTTTGTTTTTTGTTCTGGTTAGGTTTTGTCTTGTATATTGTTCTGTATTTTGTGTACTTTACCGCTTATCGCGACGCGAAACACGGAGCACGCTGGGGCATCAGCATCCTCATGACTGTAGAAGACAAAACCGACCCCACATATCGTGCCCCACACTCTACACATGGACGCATGCTGATGTTCGGCTAGCTCGATGCGGGCGCAGGTTACTCTGGGGGGAAGCAGGAGATAGAGTGACAAGTTGCCTACATAAAGCGACCTGCACAGAAGCAACTACACGACGTCCAGCCGCGTGACCATTTTCCGTCAGGTTTTGCCCCCATCAACTGCTTTATCACGGCATTCATTGTGCTTTTTCGCCAAAGGAAGGAAAACAAAAAATACATGTACACACTTTTGTCCCCCTCAGCCAGCCGGAAGGGTCCAGCGGGGAGCAGGCTCGCGGCTTCGCCGCCCGCGCATCGAACACCAGCTATACCAATATGCTGCATTCAATACGCAAGGGACCTGACAATCTGCATGTATGCCGTTCACTGGGGATATCTATTGCACAATAAATACACAGTATACCCTACTAGGTACCAGGCACTAAACAGCCGCAGGCTCAGAGCGACAGGTGAAAACTTCTAGACTATGTACCTGGTGTAATAAACATATGTGCCAGGAGTAGTGGATTCACTATGCTAACGGTGACGTTCCCACATCACTAAGCACGAGCAAGCAATAAAGTGTAGGCAACCACATCGATCACCGCGCGTTGTGTGGACACATGCACCGCCAAGTTAGCACTTAAGCGAGATCCTTTGCACGCGGCTTACGAGGCGCTGTTGCATAACAACATAACCCTTACTTCCTGCACGCTGGCTCATCAGAGTATTACAACACAACTAACGCTAACCCACGACCATCGACCCTCCTACCCTTGCCATTTGATGCCCGAAAACGTTTTCGCGTTTTTTTCTATCGACATTTGTGGAAGATATCGCATCGTCTTCCCTCGCACCACTGATACAGTTGCCAAATGGAAACGACTATGGCAATGAGGCCAGTAATGATTCCAATCCATATTCCAGCCACCTCCGCTTGCGTCAGGGAATCAGGCTCGTCACAGATAGTGTCTTGAAGCCCGAGCGTATCACCATTGACACGTTGCGGAGAAAGGATGGGCGGAAAAAGAAGACGACAAGGCAACGGGAAGGTGTCGTGAGCGGGTGCCAGTATCTTGAGCATGGTGCGATTCTCATGACCTTGACGAGAGACAAATTGAAGAGACCGTAGTCCAAGGCAAAACGGTTGTCTGACTACCGAACGTTTTGCTTCCACAACATTTACCTTCGAGGCACACGTTCGACGACGAGGAGTCGCCATTCACGCCAGAGCAGCATCTGGGCCCATTCACAAAATCTCTCTTCTGGCAGTAAGTATACTCTGCGACGCAACAAGATAAACACAACGAACAAGGGAAGGCGGTCACGTAACCTATGATTTCACGGCCTGGTATGGAGAAGGGTTATACTGGCGATAGAAGACCATCACCACTTAGGATGCTTCTACAGAAGACACGTAGAAATAAACCAGAACACCCGTGTTCAAATTTGTTTTCATCATGCGGCATCGCTCGCGATCACTCACTCCGTCCGCAGGTGGTGGTATCAGGATGGCAGCACAAGTTGTCCGCGCACGTGCTTCCGATGCCACACACTGCACCCGCTTCCGATTCAAGAAGCAGCGTTGAATCGCTTGAGCTGGGTGGGGAAGTGCGTGACGGTACTGCCCGGGTATTGCTTGCACTGGGTGGGGGTGTCTCTGACGGCGCCGTCGGTGAATCTATTGGGCTGGGTGGGGAAGTGCGTGACGGCACCGTCCGTGTATTGCTTGCACTGGGTGGGGGTGTCTCTGACGGCGCCGTCGGTGTATCTCTTGAGCTGGGTGGGAAAGTGTGTGACGGCACCGTCCGAGTATTGCTTGCACTGGGTGGGGGTGTCCCTGACGGCGCCGTCGGTGTATCTCTTGAGCTGGGTGGGAAAGTGTGTGACGGCAACGTCCGTGTGTTGCTTGCAATGGGTGGGGGTGTCTCTGACGGCGCCGTCGGTAAACCTATTGGGCTGGGTGGGGAAGTGCGTGACGACACCGTCCATGTATTGCTTGCACTGGGTGGGGGTGTCTCTGACGGCGCCGTCGGTGAATCTATTGGGCTGGGTGGGGAAGTGCGTGACGGCACCGTCCGTGTATTGCTTGCACTGGGTGGGGGTGTCTCTGACGGCGCCGTCGGTGTATCTCTTGGACTGGGTTGGGAAGTCTCTGACGGTGTCGTCGGTATTGAGGTGGAGGAAATTGTACTGGTGATGCTCGGTTTTGGGCCGTCGGTACTGGGCAGAGAGGTCGTCGATGGCACCGTCGTCGTAGCATCGGGGGAAGCGGTGTCGGGGGCGTCTGGCTGCGGAGTAAAAATGCGAGTGGTTGAGGGTGCAGGTGCCGCAGTTGGGGCCGGTAGGGGAGATGGCGCCCGAGTGCCGCTGTATAGCTCTCTCGTCAAACGCGATGTCCCGGTCCAGTTGCACTCTTCGTATGAAACAGAATCAGTTAGATCCATGATCCCGTTCTCCGCGCATTCAAATTGGTCCACCCCGGGCGCCTCGTACGCGTCGTTCACACACGGCAGCGTGCCCGTGTCCACGATGGCGGCCACGCATAGACTGACGTCGTACCCAGAGGCTTCGGATGCCACGAGGTAGCACTGAATGCGAGACCACAGCGACGTCTCGTCGTCCATGTAGTTCGTCGTATCATCCCACGAGAACGGATCGCAAATTTTACAAGTACAGCTATCAGAACCTTCATTACCCCAACTCGAGGCCCACAGCGCGCCCTGGGAAGACGTCGACGGGGAGTTTAACGCGCTCACTTCGCAGCCGATCGTCTCAGAGTCACACGTGCCGCGGTTGTCCCATACGGCTAGACCATCTTCGTCAAAGGGGCTTACACCCTGTACCAAGCACCCCACCAGACAGGAGTTGGTGTTAACGAGAGAACTGCTAGACGTGGACGAGGTCACAGCAGAAGTGGCAAGAAACAATTCTTGCACCTCGCGGAGCTCCCCGTCCCAATCACACTCGTTATACGAAACAAAATCAGTTAGGTCCATGATCCCGTTTTCCTCGCATTCAAATTGGTCCATAGTAGGCGCCTCGTACACATAATCGACACACGGCAGCGTGCCGGTGTCCAGGATGGCGGCCACGCATGGGCTAACGTCGTACCCTGACGCTTCAGATGCCGCGAGGTAACAATGGATCCGAGACCATAGCGATGTCTCATCTTTCATGTAGCTCGTCGTATCACTCCACGGATATGGATCGCAAATAGCGCACGTGCAGCTAGTTGATCCATCACTACCCGAAGTTGAAACCCACAGAGCGCCCTGGTAAGACGTTGACCGAATGGTTACCGAGGTTACTTCGCAGCCCACAGTTGAAGAATCACAAGCGCCGCGGTCTTCCCACACGGCTAGGTTTTCGTCGTCAAAAGGGTCTATACCCTGAACCAGGCACCCCACCAAACATTCCGTGCCGCCCACGGTATGTGGATAAACCAAGAGCACGAGCCACCTTGATGCGAGCATTATCTGGGGGCCGGGGACGTGAGACGGACGTGCAATTGGAAGCAGATTGTACATCAGTTACGAGCATATACACACTGGAGAAAAACGTAGTATTGTTGGTGTTGTGCACAACAAACAGCCGTGATCCTAGCCTTAGAGACCGCGTTGTACGTGAAAAAAACAAACTTAAGCGTGTCCTACTGTGTGGAGGCTTGGGAATGGGCGGCGGGGAATGTTCTTGAGCACCGTGGCGCTGTAGTACTGTATCCCTTAGTGGCCGCGTTGTCGTTCCTCTTGGGTATGGATACCGCCGAACTACCGACATAACGAGTGTGTAAAATGTTGCAGTTCTTGGGATATATCACCCTCGCCACGTCGGTCAACCTTTATCACGGCGAGATAACGGCTAAACTATCAAGCGCGTATACACAACAAATGGTTAACAGATGGCCAGAGGAAGCGTGGAAGACGGTCTTTACGCCGTACTAGGTCCAAACTTTCTCGTCAAATAAGGCTGATTCATAAGCGCCGTCGACTGGGCTGGTTCTCGGTTTTCCCTGGGTGGTGTCGTGCTGGATTTACACGGCGTGGTTTGGCGTCCCGTGGCATGAAAGGGGATCGTTCAGTATTTGTATTTATCTCAGTACCACAAAGGAAATTTGACATTGCCGGCATGGATGCTAGTATGTGTTGTAGACAAGACCTGAAAGGGCTGTAAAGGCTTTGGTTGTGGGTTCAGTTCCGGCATGGTTTCCAACTCCAACGACAAGACCACTTCTCGTCTTGGATTCGCTCTCCGGTGCAGGTACGAATCATGCTTGATGTGTGCCAACAGGGTTTGCAGCCGTCTCTTGCTTCGTTGCCAACGATTTCGCCACACATTTGACCGCCCTGCCGTGGGCCAAATTTGTGTACTTACATCCCTTCGTGTTGTTCCTGCACATCCCTTTCGTCCCGTTGTCGTTGGAGGGATGTAGTATTTGGCCTCTCATAATACTTCGCAGAATTGCGCTCGAAATACAGTGTTCGGCGGCATCTTTTCACCCCGACCTTCTATCTGAGGATATGGCGACAGACTTGGTGTTCAACAGTTTTGAGTACCCAAGAGGCAGGCTGTTCCACCTTTCGATTGTTGTACTCTTTCAAAAGCCTTCGTTTTCTCGCAGGTCAGAGTTTAGAGGTGTAGGGTTGGATTGGAGCAGCGGTATGACGGCGCCCGGGCATCCTCGATCCATGTTCCAGTCCGTGGATCCTGTCCTCCCTACGAGGTGTTTTCATGGCTGCAAAAAAGGTTCATCAGGGTGGGCTAGTGTTAGGATGCTATCCTAGAATCCTGAAAACTCTCAGGATAGGGAGTACGGTAAATTACGGCTATAATTTTCAAGGTCTATCTTTGTACCGGGGACAGGGTTTAGGGCGAGGCGCCGAGCATCCTTTTCAGATGGTCAGTCGGGAGCCGTTTGACAATATATCATCAGGTTGAGCTAAGGTTTATTATAGTCTTTCCCTGACGCGCCCGAAAATATTCAGGACAGACACTGCAGTAAGATATGGCGTAAGCTGGAAATGACTATCCCTGTACCGCGGACAGGGTTTGGGGCATGGCATAGGCGAGTCGCCTCCTCAGATATTCACCGGCAGCCGTTTGATCCTAAGCTTGCTCTTCTAGTATATTTCAGCAATCTCCAGACAAGAATGGCACCATTCGGCCACTTTAGCAGGAACCTGGAAGAAGACACATGCGGTGTGTCCTTGCCAACCTGCTAACGTACACGGAATATCACCTCAACGGAAAATGAAGTCCAAAATAAACCGGGTGCTTGACAAGCCAAGACTGACCGGGGACGGGGCAAGGCGTCCACCCCGCGGGCAAATGCCGTGATTTTAGGCGATATAATTCTGCCCAAGGAAGAGAATCCAACTGGGGTGCGCGTTTGTGTCTCATTCAGCAATTTCCAAGGTTGGCATCCTAGTTGTTCGACACGGGATTTACGACTGCGGCAAGCTCGATTCCAAACCTTGTTGCCATGAGTGTTTCAAGCCTTGTCATCCGCAACAGGGCTTGTGTTATACAAAGTAGTTTGCGAGGAAGTTTGTTTCACGACAGCGAGATGTGGGCCACGAAACAAAAACAGAAGTACATGAGGTGGACAGATACATACTACGGAGATTCATTGTTAACAGTATGAAATCTCACAAAAAAAGGGAGACATCGCCACGTTATGGGCGAGCTCTCCTGCGCTACAACTGGGTTTGATCGAGGTTCTGTATACTTGGCAAGATCAGCAAACGAAATAAACTTCAGCCAAGCGCTTTTACGCAAATCCGGGTGCTTTTTTGCCCCCTTTGTTGTTTGATAATTCATCCTGCTAACAATGGATCTCCGAAATAGCAGGTATGCACTACAGCAGTCTATGGTGGCAGAGGGTATGCAAAAAAGTTCCTGTTCAGAACGAAAAAGGGTGCGTGTTGTGCATTGTTTTTTCTTTGCTGTCAGCGCGAAAGCGCGAACTTGCAAGCGAACATCAGAAGAAAACCGACGAAAAATGTGAAAAGCTGGATGCACCCAATGAGTATTAGAAACTGGCGGTAGTCACCGGAAGGGAGACCAGAAGAAGTCAACCTGTGACCGCGACTTGCTTTGAAGGCCGCTGGCGGTAAAAACACAAAAAAGATAAACAAATTGGCCACCGTTTGAGCGGGAAAGTAAAAATGATGATAAGCAGGCAAACGCATTAATCACAGTATATCTGGTGCCAAATAAGGAACAAGGAAGTGAGTAAAAGCAGGCTGCTATTTTCACGAGTGCGAAGCACGAGAAATCCGGGAGCTGTTAGACAACCGTGGGTACAGAATCTCCCCTCTCCCATATCACAAACCCAGCCTGAGCCAGAGATTATGTTCTTTAAAATGTTTCCTCTACTGCATTTGTACCAGGTATGTAAACATCCTTCCGTACCCTCGGTCGAATTTGAATACTACTACGGTATATATCGACAACAATATCACCTCCGTGTTGGGAGATTCAGTCATCGCCCGGTACAAGCTACCAGCCGGACTAGCAGTTGCTAGTCGATTGTGAAAAGTAGCAGAGGATGTTGACGTAGACACCGTAGACATATCAGCAGATGCCGTAGGAGTGCGTTGCCGCGGTATATTACACACAGTATCGTACCGGGTACACAGTGGGGAGGCCATTTATAGCCTCCCTGCGATAACGGCAAGCGTTGTGTAACGGACCTCGAATTCCTGCGCATCGTTTTTCTCATTCTATGGGATCAGGCTCCTTAAGGCACTCGTAGCACTCACTAGGGGACCCAAGGTCCATTGAACTGGACCAATAGAATGCTTCACGCTTGCAAAACGCCATACGCACTTGTTTGAAAACGAGTTGTGTTCTTCCATGGGGCTAGCCGTGCCATATCTGATCAGGGACGTCGATATACAAGGGACCTCTACGCCCGGGAACAATATGGTCTCTCGTAAAAGGGTAAGCCTACTGTGTACCAGATATGATGTATGCTTACTTGTATATTGGTAGGTGTGTCGTGCAAGTGACAATCTCCTCCACGAGTCCCATGTGAAACGAAAGACCACAACCCAATACCTGCAGAGCTGTGAGTCGGCACGAATCACGTCGTCGGATAGTTATCAGTCGCACCAGTAGTCGGTCCATTTTCCGGAAGTGCTGAATGTCCGACTCGTTCGGTTTCGTTACGCGCAGGAAGGCTTGTTTCGATGCGGGATACGTACAGCTTTTCTACGGACTATGCTGCGGACATTCAGATGTCACCCTACGTAATGTGTTGAGACGAGGCGTATACATTTGCTCATGCTGAATATGTACGCGATGATGATGAGCTCGCTCGCTGACGACCAGATAAAGAGCAGCCCAAATTTTACCGAGATGCGGATTTTTTCGGTCAGTGCTAGGTAAACGCGAGGGGGTGGTCCGCGCCACACCACTTGCACAGCAGGTGCGGGAGCGGATGCCGCCTGACCTGCTTTCTTGGGCGCCGCTTCGCCGGTACGGGACAAGCCTCTGTAGTAGGTCGAGTGGTCATCAATGCTTTGATGGGTGCTGGGCACCTTGTTGATGTTGCTTCCGCTGTGCCGTTGCTTCGTGTTGTAGAGGTCTGTGCTATTAATATTGGCTTCGGTATAGCCCCGGGAGACGAAAAGGTCCAACATATATACAACTATACGCCTCGGCCATATGATGGTTCCGAGGCGTCGTCATTCGCTTGGGAAATCATAGCACCTCGGCGGGCGTTTGCTATCATTGATACGGTACTATTCCATAGTACGCGCAGCAGGCAACCGGAAAAACGGAAGACGTGGGATAAACAACCGACACAGTCGAGCTTTTAATGTATTACATGAACCACAACACATTGAGGATGTAGCGCTCGGGCACACCATGTCGCGGATGGCCAACTCGCCGGCATGCAAGATATCAAAATCGGTCTGTTGTATACGAGAATCAAGAAAGAAACCGGGGTAGAAGATTGAGATCACCGTTGTTCCAAAAAATCGCCCAAAAAACCAAGATCGGCTTTTTGAAATCCTGAAGAAATCGAGCGCCAACGCCTGCAGAGCCTTGTCCCTACACTGAGGTACATTGTGCGTACATAGTAACAGATATCGAGAAAAAACGTTTTCGTATTTAAAACAGCTTCGATACTCTAACGACACCGACAATGGACGCGAAAACTGACGGACTGAGCTCACACAGCGCATCCGTCCACTTGTTTGTGCTTTTGATTTTCGGATCCCCCCCCCCCCGTGCGGCAATCCCTCCCTCCCTCTTGCCACAAGGGGATGAGTCTGCCACATTTAAACATGTAGTTTACTCGTACAACTAATAGATACCAGTTGTTCTACAATCGTACACTTGGACAGTATTAATTAAGTGTGGTCTTTGGGATCGGTGGTCTGCGCGGTAGACAACTGCTTGATGTCATATGTGCTGGCCTGTTGCGCTGGAGTTTGGATCTCAGGTGGTTTATACACCACGTATTTGGTTGCACAGTAAGTCTTCCGTCGCCGAAAACGCGAGTTTGCAAAATTCGACGAATATCGACGAGCAGAGGGAATGCTGAACCCTCTGCGCGTTAATAAAGAAGGCGTGTACCGGGGGAGCGAAGGGACGACCTCTGTGACCTCGGCTTGCCCAAAATGTCGCTGACGGTAGAGATGAGAGTGAACAAAAACAAAAATGTGCCGTATGTGTTCGATAATAGTGACGAGCATGTAGCGAGATCGGAAGTTGTGATAGACGATACCTTCGTATGATACTGTACCAGACGAGACCTATGTATGGTCGTAGTATGCGCGAAAGTTTGCCTTATTTGTCCGCGATGGGCACGAGAAAAGTGTACCGCGGTGATGGGGGAAAATCATCAAAATCGTGGACAGAACACACCTTCCTGTAGTACCTGCTGTATTCAGGTTTTGGCTTTGTTGTGGGGTCTTGTAGCATCCTGACTGTTATCCCAACAAAAGGCGACCCGTAAAACAATGCAAGGGTATGTTAGGTAAGGTATGCGTGTACCCGGGTAAGTTTTTGAGGTCGTGCCTGACGTACCTATCACTTAGGGTAAGGTATTGACAACCGTACTTCACGTACCCAACACGTGGGTAAGGTATCAGGATTCGTATCCAACGTACCCAAAACTTAGGTAAGATATTGAGGTCGCCCTGAGCCTCGTCCGTAAAACCGGGTACTTCGTCGGCTACAATACCTATACCCGGCAAGTGGAGGAGGGGCGTACCTGTCGTACCTACAACTTGAGTAAGGAATTGAGGTTCGCACCTAACGTACATAACACTTAGGCAAGGTATCGGGGTCCGTACCTAACGTACCTAAAACCTAGATAAGGTATTGAGGTCGTCTCAAAGGCTCGTACCTAAACCCGGGTATTTCGGCGACGGGCGTACCTATAGCCTACCCGGGTGAGTATTGGAGCGGCGTACCTATCGTACCTATAACTTGGGTAAGGTATCGTAGTCCGTGCCGAAGTACCCGGGTACGTACCCGTACAAAAAACGTCAAATTGGTGGGGCTCGGCAACAGAACATGTGCTCGCAGCAGTAATCTATTGGCCGCAGTAAGCTACTGGCGGCAGCTATCTACGTCTGGGCCTCGTTGCTAGTATATTTGATTTGACGTCCATCCAAGAAGAAGCGCGCCTTATCGTTTTTTAACGAAAGACCATGGTATTCTATTCTTTAAGGCCACGGGGGATCCCACATAATCTAGACTACATGAATATCTCGAGTGGGAACTCGTATGGAGGCAATTGACGCACATACAAAAACACTTGAAAATAAACGATGGCATCTGCAAACAAGATCCTCAATTCGAAAGTATATAGAAAATGCTGCAAAGATCCCATAACCCAGCAGAGCTCTTCAGGTGTTTTTAGCCCTTTTTCGGACTTCGTAACTCCGTACCCCTCACGGGGATGAAATAATATTGTTTGCCCCTCTGGCTTTTCTCCTACGACTGGAGAAGAGTTACATCATCCGCCTGGCGAGCAGCAAGATTTCTGGTGGAAACCGTTTTTTCCTCGGTGATGCGGGTGATGTACCCATCGTATTAGCCCCCCCGCGGGTGAGCTGAAATACTTCAGATATTTCGGGCGCTTGTGGTGTTCCTGGCTCGCAAGTTCGAAAACGCATTTCGCGAGTCGCTTCTGGCAGCCTACGACTGCTGTCTGTCGCACCCGACGTCGTCATACACCCCGCCAGGAGCGTCCCTCACTTTCGCGGGCCGGCCGTGGTTGCTTGTGGGGAGCTGTACTTGCCAGCTACTGAAGTGTACACTTTCAGTTGGGGATCGTTTTTGTTCCGTTTTGTGCACCCGAAATTTCGGCCACTGCTCCGCCTCAAAGTCGAGGTGTGGACCTCTGCTGAGAACCAGAGGGAACTCAATCTGACGAGACTTATAGCATCTGTGTGGACGAAGCACTCTTGACCCTGGTGTATCATAACCCCAAGCCACGAGCCAGCCGAAGTTCTAAACGCAGCTGTTACCATCGCCATGTTTTTACCCTTCCGATAAAACATCTAGATATTTGAGTAATCGGAAAACCGGGGACAGGGGGACGCTTGGGTCCCCCCGTGGCCATAAGCTGCAGGTGATAGCCTACTACAACACCTCTGCCATGAAGTAATCTAAGTTGCCAGAGTACACGAACGATGCCTCACGAGCCCCTTCTCGTCGACAAAGCTTCGGCACGGCAAAGTCATCAACAGTTTTGCGGTCTCCGCCGGCATATTGTACACGACGTCCTGCGCGTCTCTGTTAAGCCTATAAATAAGTTTGGAAGTGATCACGGCGACTGCTGTCTGGCCCGGGGCGGCCTCGATCACCTCTCGCTCGACAGCTGGCTCGGAATTATCCTGCGAGATGGCTACCTCGCACGGTGAAGCTTGGCCCTCGTGGTCTCCACCAGCAGTTTCGATCACTGTCCACGCCGCGCTCTACCCCCTGGTTTGGGCACGTCTGTGGGCGACAGGTGACCTGGGTGTGTGCAGCCGGTCGCCCCGGTGGCGTATCAGGTTATCCTCGAGCCTGGTATAGGTCAGTTTCGTGAGTTCGAATCCCACCGAGTGCATACTCGTATAAATACGTGGGGACTTTTTTTTGCGCACAAATTGACTTGCAGAAAACGCGAGAGCGGGAGTGAGCAGCACTCGATGAAAAATCGACGAGCAGTGGGATTGCTGAACCCTACGCGCGATAAAATCTGAAGGCAAGAACCGGGGGGGGAGAAGGGACGACACCTGTGACCACGGCTTGTCCAGAAGCTGGAAAGTAGATGTGTGCGAAAAAAAAAAAACGAAAGGTGTGGTGGATAGGCCGCATGCCTAATAATATGCATCGTGAATTCGTTTAGTATTTTTGGTCTCGCAGCTGACGTCATGAGTACTTCGCATGACGTACACATTTCGGGTAAGGTATTAATGTTCGCACATGGTATACCTACATCCGGGTAAGTATTGGGCCGACGTGCCTATCGCGCCCTAATTTTTTGGGTAAGGTATCGAGGTCCGTATCTTTAACGTACCTAACACTTCGGTAAGGCATCGGGGTTCGTACCTATGACGTACCCAAGCCCGGTTATTTTGTCGACCGGTATACGTACGATACCCTGGTGAGTATTGGAGCAGCGTATCTATCGTACCTAAAACTTAGGTAAGGCATGGTGGTCCGTACCTAAGGTACCTATCACTTGCCTAGGTAAGGCACCAAGGCCCGTACCGTAGCTAAGCGTCGGGTACGCGTACGTATACTCGGGCATTTTACCCGGGTATCCGGGTATTTTACCCGGTAACCGTTATACGTAAGTACGTACCTACTTGATTTTTGGTAGTAGCGGAGATGTACGCTCTACACAAGAAAAAATAAACTACTGTATGTAGGTCGTGGTCGTAGTCTGCTATTAATACTACAACAAGTCAGTGATTTTCACATTGATTTGAGACGGTGTTCAGTGAGACGATATAATCCGGTCGCCCCGGTGGCGTATCAGGTTATCCTCGAGCCTGGTATATATGGGTCAGTTTCGTGAGTTCGAGCCCCGCCGAGTGCATACTCGTATAAATTCGTTGGGACTTTTTCTTGTGGACAAATTGACTTGCGGAAAGCGCGAGAGCGTGAGCTAGCAACGTTCGATGAAAACTCGACGAGCAGTGGGATTGCTGAACCCTATGCGCGATAAAAGTTGAAGGCAAGAACCGGGGAGGAGAAGGGATGACACCTGTGACCACGGCTTGTCCAGAAGCTGGAAAGTAAAAGTGTGCAAAAAAAAAAAAAAAAAAAAAAAAAAAGTCTACAACAGCAGCATTTTTATTTGAACGTTCAATTGTTTTCCTCGTGACATGAAAATGGTACGGCGTTATAGACTAACACGAAGTAATATGTAAATGACACATAAAATCTAATCTCACAGCCGAAGTGTATTTGAATATTATTTGTGACCTTAACCTCCTAAAAATCCCCCCCCCCCTCTTGCTCTCCCTTACTCAAACGCCCCACCAAATATCAAAATCTGCCACATTAATAAACACTTCACGCACAGGATATCACCTCATTATCTTTCGAGAGCCATCCATGCCGCTGTGTTCCCCCCCCCCCCCCCCCCCCTCCCCCCCCCCCCCCTCCAACGCCCCCTCTTTCCCGACCACCTGCACGATCGCCTAGACCTAGCACCACGCGTATAACAAGCTGATACATATCTTTGATCTCACAGCCGAAGTGTATTTGAATATTATTTGTGACCTAAACCTTCTAAAAAATCTCCCCCCCCCCCCCCCCCCTCTTGCTCTCCCTTACTCAAACGCCCCACCAAATATCGAAATCCGCCACATTAATAAACACTTCACGCACAGGATATCACCTCATTATCTTTCGAGCGCCATCCATGCCGCTGTGTTCCTTCCCCCCCCCCCCCCCCCCCCCCCCCCCGCCTCGAACGCCCCCTTCTTCCCCATCACCCGCACCTTCGCCTATACCTAGCACCACACGTATAACAAACCCCTCACCTAAAGCCTTCCCCCCCCCCCCCCCCCCCCACCCCCCACCCCCGCCCCCACCCCCCACCCCCGCCCCCACCCCCCACCCTCCCCCCCCAACCCATCCCAACCCCACCCCCTCGAACACTCCACCCTCTCTTTACTCACTGATTGTACGACTTACCCCAGGATATACACGATAAACTGATGTATTATTTCCAAAAATGTCACATTTATCCCCTCGAAATAATGTATAGTTTCCAGGCACATAACGAGCTGCCCCCCCCCCCCCCCCCCGCCCCAACCCCCCCCCCCCCCCCCCCGGCCCCCTCCAAACCCGCTCGCTTTTGATCAAAACCAGGCCCCCCCTTTCCCTTCACAGCTGTCAGATTTTGTCCCCCTCAGAAACGGGTTTTATAGTTTCCGCGCACAGACTGACTAAAATCATCCTGTTGACCCTGATAGCTACACTGTAGCTGTAAGGGGAGTCGCCGACCTATATCCTTAATGAGGACACACAACTCGTAATGCGCGCGATCGGAGTATCACACACAGCTTGCAAAGATGAGTTTCGACGAAATCTTCGATCTCACAGCTGGAGTGTATTTTAATTTTTATAATAAAACATACCAGGAACACTGATTGCATGGAACCCATAAGCCAGATCTAGCAACACTAAGCGTGCACATATTATGTAGATTCAGCGTCGCAAAATCGAGAGATAAATATGCTACTGATCGTACTGGGTACGACTACTACTGGCTATTACAGATGAATACTTGTCAGTGACCATAAACAATGTCGTTACTTGATAATTGTAAAACATTCATCTGGTATACATTGTGAGTTGTTTATACAACAGACAGTCATCATAGGACTGTTAGATGTCGTCTATCGATGCAGTAATTAGCATGCAGAAGCCTCAGCAGTAGAATCTATTGGATATATTATGCACAGCAGCTTACAGGCTACTCATATCCAATATGTGGTACATGTAGTACGTACTGGCACACTGAGAGGGACAGCCTTCGATATCACTCCGGAACCGGTAGCATGTAGGGTCATAAATCTCTAACTTAGCAAGATAGGCTACATGGGGTCATGTGTTCGTACCATGGAATCATATGGGTTAATACCGTTGTTCGAGGGTCCACTGCAAGTTGTTTGCACTGGATTCGAAGAGTCTTTGTCTTTGAGGTACGAGCAAACGCACAGGAGCACCGCCCTCATGTGCCCACTCCACTTTCCTCACCATCAGCTCTCATCTGCTGAGCGTATTAGTCATCATTCAACATCGGCCTGGAGTCGTCAACCACCTTCTACTCTTCTTTAAAGCTCTTCTACAGGCACACTTTACCGTGGCTCTGCGTTTAGGCTCCTAGAATGGTATATACTGTGTCGTGATCGGGTCATCCGCAAGCGAGCCTACGCAAGCGTATACCGGCTGCGAGCTGACACACGCTACACACCGCTACTTAAAAGAAAAGAGGTTATGAGCCTCGTCTCGCGTAAACACATCAAGCAGCCGGCATCTCGGTTCACGACTATCGACGCCACATCTGACCAGGAGGGCAAAGAAATCTGCTACTACTGCTGCTTACTTGGGAGCTTTATCTCTACGAGTACGACGAAAATAATTCAGCATCGAAGAGGCACTTCGTTGAAACGTGAGTGATCTACACGGTTCGTTCGGGTACCGCGTGCATCAAAGAGGGTCATGCGTAAAGCAACCACTGCTGTAGTCTCACTGCTATAGCACGACAAGTGATACCCACCGAGCACCATCACGACCGCGTCACCTCACCTTCGTCGATTTTTGCAGACGAAATCTCGATAATTCGAGCGACCCTGCTGTACGGTGTGATTCAGCAGCCCCATCTCACAACCTCAGCATCGCTCACGGTTACGGGCTCTGCTGCGGCGTGATCCATACCCGTGGATAGTCAGCCTCAACCACACTGAGCAAAACCAGTATCTAAGTCAAACACTCCCGATACGCCTGACCGCTATCTGCAAAAGGAGCATTGTACTTCTCATTTTCAAGAGGGACAGAACTGTCGCCCACGGATATTTATTTTTGTTCACCAGATTCATCGCAGATCTGCGGACTCCAAAAGGCTGTACAGTCGAGAACAAATTCGAATAGTTCATTCGAGCAGGCACAGCAGTATACTTGCTGCATTTGGTGCAACAGCAGTATTTCAACTGTTGTAGTGTCATACAAGACAGTGCTTAGCTACCTACTTCCTACCGCCATGGAGGACTTCACCAACAAACACATCGGAAATATGGCCAACGCAATCAAAGGCGTTAAACAATTCGACGGACGCAGGCCAAGTGAATTCCGCGACTGACATTAAAAGCCGGCAGCGGTGTTGGGGTTCACACGTTGCGATATCGCGCGCTTGATCAAGGGACAGACCCGTCCAACGCAACAACCTGCGCTTTCGGGTGAAGCTCGGGCTGCCTCCGCTAAGGCCTTTGCAGACTTTGACAGAGCCAACGAAGATCTTTACGCAATTCACGACCTACTGACCCAGGCTACGGTAGGGGGGTCCCCTTTTTGGCTTTTTATTTCAGTGACTGGGGGTCACTCGCGCGAGTAACCCCTTTGTTCCTATGCAATCTTACGTTTTCTTTATGTTTTACACTGACGAAATCAATCCGCAATGCAAAGGTGATATTAGCTGCGCCAAACCAAGTGCCTAAACCATCATCATCCGTAGGGTACAGAGCTACTCGTGCGAGTGTCTCAAACACACCAGTGAAAAAGGGGGTACCCCCTACCGTAGCCTTGGTCTACTCATCGACAAACTAGCAGCGCTTCCTGTGGCCAAACACGAAGACACAACTGGCACGAGCGGGGAAGGCCAACAAGCTCTACTCGAGCTCGTCAACAAATGCAAGAAGGTGACGGACGAGGTTATTCGTTCTACCATAGAAAAACTGGTGAGCGCCACGATGAAGCTACGAAAAAACCCCGGCGATTATTTCATGGAAAAAACAGTCGTCCGCGCAGAGCTAGATAATATGCGCGAACCCATCTCCGACCGAAGATTTAAGGACATACATGTGCTAGGGTTAACTTCGGAGTACGAGAAAACCAAGACAATGGTATACCGGGACACCACCTTCGACACTGGCCAGATGCAGAGCACAATGCGCCACCTGTGTCTAGATGACCCCTCCCGCAGCAATGGAGCCAAAGGGAAGATCGCCGGCCGCGGCTCAGCCATGACAGCCGGAACAACGATCTGCAATCACTGCGGGCAGGACGGCCATCTCACCCGTAACTGCTGGAAGAAGCGCGACGAAGATAAACAATCTGGCAGTAATGGAAACCACCGCGATAACCAACGGAAGAACAAGAAATCATTCAGAAAGAAGGGTGTATCCAAGGAAGGATCCAAAGGCGCCACTGGACAGAAATAGTGTTCTGTTCACAAAAATCACTACCCACAGCGACGACAAGTGATACGCACAGAGTGCACCACGACCGAAGCGTGGAGGTGCCAACCTTGCTTCTGCTGTACTGTCTGCCAGTTCTCCTCTTGTCAACGACGACGACAATGTACCATCGCTTAATCTTGACGATGACTTTGACAAGGAGTTTGCATGCTCAGCACTGACGACAGCAAACGGCGGAAGGATCTCAGGTCTCAATTCGGAAAAACTCACCAAGTGAACAGCGGAACATCGAACCATTTTATGGATGAAGAGCTAGTTCCAGGTCTACGGCATTGCACAAGAGGTCTCAGGATACTAGACGAACCGAGGCTGCTGGAAACAAGAAAGTCTTCGCCACAGCAACAGGCACCATCTGTGGACACATCATCAACCTGTCAGGCAAGCCTATTCCTGTGCGCATCTTCGCGTACCTCGTACCCGGAATGGGACAGCACTTGTTCTCCTCGGTAACAGCAATGAACTCGGGGGTAACCTCCATCCTTCGAGCAGGAAACCCCAAAATCCAGCTCAACAAGGAAACCTTTCTTCGGTCGAATCAGCACGGAAAGCATGTGGGTATGTGCTCGTTTGACCTGTCCCAACCCGCCGTTGAAGGTAAAACCTTGGCCAAGAAGGCTGTGACGGGCGTGACCGCGACCGTCATCTGCACCCGATGTGGCACTCGACTCACAGGTAGGCGCTGACACCTGGCACAGACGGTTAGGACACATGATTCCCCGCAACATGGAGCTTCTCCGCAAGGCGGAAGGGAACGGTGTTGAATGCACCGACACTGTGCCTGGCTGTAACATCTGCGCAGTTTTCAAGAGTGCTCGAAAGGCTCACCCGAAAAAGACCAAGTACAAGACCGACGGACCAATGGAACTAGTCTACACGGATCATATGGGGCTCATCACACCAGCAGCCCGGGGAGGATACAAGGACTTTAGCAAGTTCACTGACGACTATTCCCGAATGAGTAGGCTTTTTCTCCTCAATCCAAAACGGAGACAGTGGAATCACTTCATATCTTCAACATGGCGGTTGCAGCTCCACTGGGGCTACGTATCCAAATACCGCGGTGCGACAAGGGAGGCGAGTACATCTCCAAGGATTTTAAGACTATCTGCACCAACTCCAGCATAAGCATGGAATACACCGCGACAGCTACTCCACAACAGAACGGGGTATCCGAGCGCGTTGGAAGGACACGTGCGGCTACGATGATGTTCCTTTTTAAAGACGGCAACTTTCCCCCCAACATGTGGGGCGAGGTGATTTTCACAGCAGTTCATCTGACCAACAGGTCACCTCTCTCGGCATTGGGAGCAAGAACACCTTTCTTCAAGATACACGGTAAAGAGGCGGATTTATCAGCGTTGCGTGCTATCGGGTCAAGAGCATTCGTTCACATCGAAAGCCACACACCAAAGCTCGGCGACAATGATTGGGAAGGCAAACTCTGCGGGTTCAGTCAGGACAGCAAAGCTTATCGCATCTACGACCCGGTGAAAGGGACGGTGGTCGAAAGCCGCAAAAATAACATTTTTGGAGACACCTCCATACTCGATGCCACCTGTGGGAATTGATTGACCCGGTCGATGAAAATTACGAGAACGACGTCATCGATTTTACCTCATATTTGGACTTGACCGTTTTGGACACAGAAAAGGAGGACATCACCAATGAACGTAACCGCCTTTGAGAAAGGATCAGGGGGATATTACAAGACAACGCCGGCCAGCAAGAAGCAGCATCTCCGGAAGAAGAGAAACAATCGTCCCTGCAGGAGGAACATGCATCATCCCTGCAGCAGGAAATTGCATCATCCCTGCAGTGGGAGCATACATCATCTCTGGAGGAGGAACCATCACAAGATCCTGGAGCCGCATCTGGGGTCGGGCCTGCTGAGGAGCCAGTTGCACAACCTAAGGTGACGCGTGCATCCAAGCGATCTAACCCCAATGCGGATGATAGCTATGACAGCTCACTTACGCCCAGCCAACTGCTCTACCTGGCAAAAGGAGAACCAAGGATCAAGACTATGGGCATGTGCGAGGATCCTGCCCACATCAATGAAGAATATTCTCTGCCATACAAGGTTTTTACCTACTCTACTTCCAACCTGGACGACAAACGGTTCTCGGATGATGCAGATCGGGTGGTTCAAATTCCTCGCACATAAACTGATGCCATTAACTCACCGGAGCACAAGGAGTGGAAAATCGCCATCCACAAAGAAATGAACAGTCTCAAGGACCACGACGTCTACGACCTGGTTCCTATCACCAGCGCGCCGCACGATAACAAGAAAATCGGATCACGTTTCCGTCTTCAAACATGAAACGGACAGCAGGTTCAAGGCTAGGCTTGTCGTTCAAAGGTACGTCCCAGAACCGGGTATCGACTACTACGGAAACTCCTACGCATCGGTGTGCCGAATCGGCAGCATTCGCATGATCCTAGCGATCGCATGCGAGCACCGATGGCCAGCGTGGCAGTTGGACGTAAACGTCGTCTTCTTCAATCGAAATTCGAAGACCGTGACGTGCATGTCAAGACGATCCCGGGACAAGACGTCAAGCACTTCAAAACTGGCGAACTTATGGTCAACAAGCTGAAACACGGCCTATACAGTTTGGCGCAGTCACCGGTTCTTCGGCACGGCACCATCAACGCGGCGATGCTGACCGTCGGATTCACACCTACGCAATCTGGCCCCTGCGTCTAAACGTACGGGAAAAATGACACCTTAGTCATCCTCACCCTTCACGTGGATGACATACTTTTCACCGGAAACGACGAAAAAAATGTCAAGCAACTGGAGAAGGCATTGACGGATCGGTGTGCAATGACCGATCTAGGCGAAGTCAGTTTCATTCTCGGGATGAAAGTCACCCGAGACTATGAACAAGGCACGTCATACATTTCTCTTGTGGACTTCGTCAATAGAATCCTGGAGAGGTTTGGGATGAAGGACTGCAACGAGGTACACACGCCGGGATACGGATCTGAGCTTTCCAATGAGCAACCAGAGGGGTATTTGCTGGACCACAGGTCCAAGTACCGACGCTTCGTGTTCTCGGACGGGGACATTGCAAGCCCAGTTTACAACAGGGGTTTTGACCCTTCTCTCGCATACTCCACAGACAAAGTGGTGTTGTTCTGGCAGCCCCCATCCTATCTTTCACCGTGGTCCCCTTCGTTGCTTGTCGTGGACGACGTGCTATATTACTGCGCGGAGAAGTATATGATGGCCGAAAAGGCGAGTCGTTTTCAAGACCATCGAGCAGTGGAGCTCATCGTGTCGTCGCCTGATCTAAGCACACACAAACGCATCGGCCGAGGCGTGCGCAACTTTGACTCCGCTTTTAGGGACAGCGAGAAGAAAACGCCGGGTTATCTGGCACCTACGCCAAATTCACGCATAATTCAGCCATGAAAAGCCATCTTTTGAGCTCTGGGTACAAGATTCTGGCTGGAGCCAGTCCTCTGGACCCAGTGTGGGGCGTTGAGCTCCGGGCGGATGATCCCAGGGCCGACGACCGATGCCAGTGGAAAGAAAAAATTTGCTCGGTGAGGCACTTTCTGCCTTTCGCGAAGAATTCGCGACAGTTAGACCGGGTCGGCGCACCTGCCCCCCCCTCATCGGTTCCGCACTTGAGCTGCGAATGAAGGAACCAAGAAATCTCGTCCGCGCGGCGGCCGGGCCGTTAACAGCGGCCAGCGCTCGCAAAGGTCCTCCTTTGGAGTTTTTGACCTATTTCTAGGACGCGCTGGCCGACTAACAGCCGTGAAGGTTTGGAGACAGCTTATGACATCAGCCCTGACCTTGCGCTTTCAGAACACGGACCCTGTTCCGTCAGGGGTACTGTGACGCTGGACCACGATTTGCTCACTACCACAACAGCGTATATCAGTCGAGCAATGCTCGACTCGGAGAGACATTGGAATCCTCTAGATTTGGAGATCGGGAGCATTGTTTCGGCTCCCAAACGCCTCCAAGGGTACTTTAGGGAATAACGCTCCGTATTTCCTCGGGGCCGCAAGGCACAGGAGAACATTGGCAAAGTGGGGACTCCAGCGGTAGCTTGAGTTCGTCACCTCGTTCAATTGCACACTCGAGTACCACAAAGGCAGCACCAACGGCAATGCTGATTTTTTGGCCCGCTTGCCAGAGCCTGCTACGGAGCACGACCGCATTGGCTTGACAAGCTTCAACCCCGTGGGGTTGACAAGCCCCGACCCCGTTGGTGATAGCGGTATCTACCTCCGACGGACCGGCGGGCTGCGCGCTCCTCCTCGCCGATCCCAGGGGTCGGTTTAAGTGGGCCCGTGCCCCGCACCGAAAGAGCTGCTTTGGGCGGGCTCGTGTCCCGCACCGAAAGCACTGCTTTGGGTGGGCTCGTGGCCCGCATTGAAACCACTGCCTTGGGTGAGCTCGTGCCCACGCCCCGTGCCGAAAGCACTCCCTTGGGTGGGCTCGTGCCCGCGCCCCGTGCCGAAAGCACTCACTTAGGTGGGCTCGTGCCCCGCACTGAACATGCTGTCTTGGGGAGACCGCCCTTCACCTCTACCGATTGTTTTGCACACAAGAGCCACGTACAAGAATTGACGGCCTTTTTGCTCCCCCGGGGAGATTCGTCGCTCGTATTGCTGCTTCCGTCGCCGCTGCCGGGAGCTGTACCGGCCGCGGGTCGATCTCGCCTGCCGCGGACACCATTTTCGCTTCGGTTTTTGCCATACTTATCGAGGACGACCATCGCACAGCCGACTCCTCTATCACGAAAATCCAAAAAGGAGGAGGATTCTGCCGCGGCAACCGGTTCTACCGTGTCCGTCTCCGCCATACTTGGCACTCCAGACCCTCCGTCGGCGACGACGCGCCGACGAATAGCGACAGCAACCGGTAACGTACCTCCGCTGTAGATTATGGATTCGGGTCCGGCGGGGCCCCTCCACCATTTGCCCGGAGTGTCAACACCCCTCCGCGAGTTCCACGATCGCGGCTGACCCCGTCGACCGTCGCGACCCCTGCTACTGCCGCCTCTCAGGTCTTCGCGGGACCGACCCCGTCCGACCGTGACCGCGCGGAGCGCATTGGGATTCCTAAATTACGGCCTTCGTCCACTCCTCGCGACACGCCAACTGCACCTACAAAGTTAGACGCCCTTGACGACGTTGACGAACTGCACTTCGCTGATCCCGTTGCGTCATTTTCGCATGCCGACTGGGAGCGAGAACACCAGATCGCGCCGACGTGCCCTGCCGAGGTGCGCTACACCACTATGGGCCGGCCGCCGGCCCAGTCACTAGACTTGTCGTCCTGTTACCCATCACACAAGCTTTCCTTTCTTGTGGACATCCAGGAGCTGACAAATAAAGGTCGTCTACATACAACCGACGACCACTCGTCCGTGACCCGCTGTGGGGTTATCGCGGTTATATACAAGACGCGTTGGATGACGCTCTCTGAACCATCCCGGGGGCGGGAAACGGACCTCCAAAGCGCTCGAAACCACGTTTTACGTTATTGAGCCGGCACCCCGGGCCAACACCGCCAAACAACCGCTTCATCTGCCGAATACGCATCGGTGCGGCACAGCGTGAGCTTTCTCCGAAGCGAAGGCGAACATTTTGGGCGCCCAGCCACGCTCACGCCACGCACATAGAGTGGATTCGTCGCCTCCGCGACACGTTACTCCGTAAGGGAGCCCGCGTTTGACGCAACGACGACGATGGTTTGTCGTGGTTTGAGAAATTAAACGCGAGTACTTCTGAAGGCAGGGTGTGTCTGGTCCGATTTTTGCACATTCCGAGCCTGATTAATCTTTTTCTCTCTCTGGCGCGTTACACGACTTCTACGGGGACGGTACGAGGCTCTTGGTATCTTCAGGTCTACGTCGACAGCGCCTTCCCGCGAGGGATCAGACATGACGTAGATTAATCTGGAGGCGCGGCTGTGGCTAGTTGGATTTTAAGCCGGCGCCGCTCCTCGTTAGTTTTCCATTTTTTCTAGGTTATAAGGTTTGGAGTTCTTGTCTTTGGGTTGCTTGTGGTGTTTCGAGCGTTTTGACTGGATGTGGGGCGGTTCTTACAATTTCGGTTTTAGTTCTTCCGATCCCTCCGCTCAGTGTCGGGCCAGGGTTTGGATAATCAGGTCGTTACTTGAGGTACAGGACTATCGGGTTTTCGTTTTTGTTCAAATTCGCTCTGCCGACGCCCTCCTCAGCCCGGGGCCGGGGGGCGACCAGGGTACCCTGTTAAACGCACAACGTGGTACGGTAACGTGGTACGGGGCTATACGGGACTGTGTGTTATCTATTAGTATTTCTTTTTTCGGTGTGTTGTCTTTGTTCTATTTTTTTGCTCAAAACTTCTTCCCACCGCGCGGCTGTATGTGATGTCACCTTCCGTTCAGAGTATTTGTTATTTGCTCACCCCCCCCCCCGCCGTGCTGGTGGGGCTGTGGGAGGTTATTGTCATGACTTCCCCTTATGTTAACGCCTGTGTTCCCTTCAGTTCGCCTTTCTTCGTCTCGCCTCCCCCACCACACTGACCGTACGCGGGAGGCTTTCCACGATGGTTTTCCTTGCCATAGTTCCTTCTCCGGTGGTTTGTTTCGCCGTGGTACCTTGTCCGTTCCGCCCCCCCGCGTAACACCGGCTGTACGCGGAAGGGTTTATATGGGTGGTTTAGGGTCTGCGTTTCCTTCAATTGATTTTCTCCGCGTTTTCCTGGCTTCATAACTAGGTCGTTTAGAGGCGTGGGAGTGGGTTTTTTTCGACTCATGGTATAGTTCGTAGAACTGGAGTTTATCCGAATCTCCCATAATTCTGCATATATATGCGACTCATCACCGTGGACTAGTGTTAAGGTACGGCCTTGAAAGGCCGGTAATTACCTGATTCATGTAGGTAATTGGCCGTGTTCGTATGATATGATGGTGTATTGTATTCGGGGAAGTCAGAAGACGGAGAGACACGTGCCTCCCGTCTCAGTTGTCATGTCCGGTTCTGAGAAATAAAATTGAGGCTGCTTCTCTCCCGCTTTGAGCTACGAAAGTGAGTAACACCGGGCACATGCCCACTTGGTCGATCTGTAGGAACACTCTGTATTAACCCTAGCGTCATAACAAATGATCGAATATTCAAGTAATCCAATAATCGGGGACAAGATGATTTTATTATCATTACGTTGATCTTATTAAATTAAATACATATAGGATTTTGCGGGAGGTTGCACGAGAGCAGCCGAAGACTCCGACTTAGACTAGGTTTTGAGTTAGTTGTCTTCGAGATAACTCGAGCTGAGGTCCAGCTCTCGGCGCGCTGGTTCCTGGGCGCATCTAACCTTGCTCGTCTCTCCCTACCATGCCGGGGTCGGCGTCGATCGTGCTCGCGTCGTATCTCCGCCGGGGGTGCTATTTTTTTTTGTAAAGAAATATCAAATTGTCTAGTTTTACACGTGTATTCGCGTGTTCCTGGCTTCATAGCCAGACGGTTAGAGGTGTGGGAGTGGGTTTTGAGGAGCCGCATCTTCGACTCATGGTTTAGTTCGTAGAACCGGAGTTTCCCCGAATCTCCCATATTTCTGCATATGCGACTCATCAGGGTGGGCTAGTGTTAAGATACGGCCTCGAAAGGCCAGTAGGTATCCGAATTTGAGATCATTTGGATGGGTTTCGTATGATAAGGTTGGCGGTTTATATTCGGGGAAGTTAGGAATTAGATCGGAGGCACGTGCCTCCGATCTCAGAAGCTATCCCGGGCTCTGGTGGAAACGAATAAAGCTACATCTCTACGAAGGAACGAAAGTGAGTACTCTCCGAGGACCTGCTCAATTGGCAGACCTGCAGGGGGCACTCTGTGTCCCCCACCTTTAATTTAACATGTAGACATAAAACATTCTGCCACATGATTATGTAAAACATCGTTTGGTAAGATAGTAGGTTGCGTCAATTTTGACTATGAGGTCAGTGGTTCGAATCCCACCGTACCTCTTGCTTTTATTTGTGATCACGTAAAACAATATACCTGTGCAAAGTACTTGTAGCAAGGTCGTGTTGAGTAGGGTACGGGTATTTTGGGTACCGAGAGTAGAACCCAACTTGCCAGGATTTAGGTACGGGTATTAGAGTACTGCAAAACCTACCCCGGAGTTGAGAACGGGTACGAGAGTAGTACTCCACCTACCCGGGGTTTGGGTAGGGTACCGAGAGCAGTACAAACCTTACCCGGGATCTGGGTACGGATACGAGAGTAGTACAAAACCTACCGCTGGCACCCGGCAGATACCTGAGCAACTACGGGTAATTCGGGTAGAGTACCGAGAGTAATACAAAAACTACCCGCGATTTTGGGTACGGGTACAAGAGTAGTACCCAACCTACGGGGAATTTGGGTAGGGTACCGAGAGACGGACAAAACCTACCCGCGATCTGGGTACGGGTACGGAGTAGTACAAAGCCTACCCACGGGTACTCGGCAGAGTACCCACCGTCGGGTACGCGGGTATTGCCTGCGAGTAGTCGGGTGCTCTACCTGTCCTCGTGTATTATCTACAAGGGTACGGTACGAGGCACCTCTTTCCTCCGTCTCGGCTTCGATTATCTCTGCCTCTTGTCGTGTCGCATCTTGTGAGGAGCATGCGCCTACATCATTGGTAGACCCGGCTGAATTGCCAGAATCTGCGTGGCTCATGACTGCCCCACCTCCCCTGGTTGCGCTACTCGGGAATCCTGGGTACCAGGTGGTGGGTATAGCAGAGAGTGTCCGCGTACTCAATCGCGGGCGGCAGAAAACGCCCGCAGAAATGCCCTGTGCACGCAATATGACATAATCAATACTCCATTTCGCCGGGTACCGGGTAGATACCAGGGTACATACACCCGAGGTGGGGTAGGGTAGAGTACCGAAAGTAGTACCCAACCTACCCGCGACTTTGGGTAAGGTACGGGGAGTCGTACCCAATCTACCCGCGATTAGGGCATGGTACCGAGTATAGTACAAAATTTACCCGGGAGTTGCGTACGGGCACGAGAGTAGTACAAAACATACCCGCGGGTACCGGGTAGATATCCGAGTACTTATGCGTAGTTCGGGTAGAGTAACGAGAGTAGCACCAAACCTACTCGCGACTTTGGGTAGGGTACGGAGAGCAGTACCCAACCTACAACCTACTCGGGATTTGGGTAGGGTACCGAGAGTGGTACAAAACTTACCCGGACTTTAGGTACGGGTACGAGAGTGGTAAAAAACCTACCCGCGAGCTAGGTAGGGTAAATACCCGGGTAAATACTCGCGGGTACTCGGGTAGAGTGCCCTACCCAACACGACCCTGCAAAGTAGCATATCTAAAAAGTAGCTTGCGTCCCTTTTGAGATATGAGTGCCAGTATGCAGTCTGGCATTAAATTCTCGCACCGTGGTGGTTTTGTTCTGTTGTTGTGTACCGTTTTTTTCATTTCTTCTTTATTACTACGACAGGATACCTGGACCTGGTATGTTAATGTTGTACTGCCGTACGTTGCTGTACGACGTACGAGAATATGCTCGTATCTGCCCGTGATACAATTTTGTGCTGTAGCAGCTGCTTCTCTGTAATGCTATCTTGCTGTTGCTGCAGCTGCAGTCTTGCTGCTAACTGCTGCTGTTCGCCAACGTGTGTGCCGGATGACGCAATTTGTCGCTGTGGATTACTGCACGTGATTACTAAGTTATTGGTACTGTGCGCCCCTTGGCAGTACTGTTGTATGTACAGCCTCGATGTACCTGTAATCTTGCACACGTAATACGTACCATACATCCTGGAAAATGACGGGCATGCGCGGAGCTAAAGCGGGCGGCAGCCCGCCCGGCGAAGCCCCAATATGTATAAAAACCACTCGTATTCATATAACGCACGAAAAAAAATTACGATGTATAGTCTAGTTTGCTCCCATCCACCTCAAAAATTTTCTTTAGTATTGGGAATCTATCAGCATGCAAGTAGCAATTTTTTGTTCCCACCCCCCCCCCGCCCAGACCCCCCTTAACAACCCTTCCCCCCTTTAACAACCCCTTCCCCCCTCGAACAACCCCTCCACACCCCCGCCCCCCCCTCCCTCCTCCCTTCCTCCTCCCTCCCCCTCCGCCCCACAAATAATCAAAATCCGCGCCAGAGAGTTATAAACACTACCGGACAGGTGATATCATCTCCTTACCTTTCGAGCCAACCATGCAGTAGCTCCAATTCATATATATCGTCTTCAATTTTCAATTAACTCCGCTCCCCATTGCCCTAAAATATAGATAATACTGTATGTAGTTGGCCTCGGTTGGCCCCGACGCAGTCAAACATTATTTGTATATTGGGGTTGGCATTGGTTGGCAACGACGCTGTAAAACATGCCAATCACGGCGTGAGCTAGACAACCCCAGCGGGCCGTTTTTTTAGTTTCTTGTCTTTTGACGGTCACCAGGATGGTTATCGAGTTTATAAGATCGTATTGTGCGGGGTGGATAACCCTAACTCCGCACGAGGGGAATGCTCGAATCGCGTCGTGTGAATACGGTAAGGCACTCACGAGGCAGTTTAGGCATCATTGCACTTCGGGGGGTTCGACACATTACTAATTATCGACCACCATTATTTTGTATTAAAACTATTCTAACAACGTCAGCCTCTTGTGAGTTTGACAAAGTTGACGTCAATATAGCATAGCCCATCTTTATGCAAGCTGCGTAATTATTATACATCGCTCGTATGTTTACACTATTTTTCATGAGTTTATTTCACGGTGCACCCTTTTGGCAGTATATCCTTTCACTATACCGTTCGGAGCTAGAAGTGGGAGGCAGCCGGCCCCGGCGGAGCCCTCCTGGTAAAGACGTGGAGGATTATCCGGAGGTTGTACGAGAGCAGCCGGAGGTTCCGATTTAGACCAGTTTTTGAGTCGTCCTCGAGATGTCTCGCACCTCTCGACGCGCTGTTTCCTCGACCCGCCTTGCCTTGCTCGGATCTCCCGACCCTGCCGGGGTCGGCCTCGGCCGTTCTCGCTTCGTGTCGCGTCCACTGGTTCCAGGTGCAAATTCGTGTTTTACTCGAATTTCTGTAGCGAAAGGTCAAGTTCGTAGTTGTAGGTATAGACTATACACCCCAATTTTTAGCTCATCGGCAACCGCACGACAGATTCTGAAGTAGCTTGAGGGGCAGCCCAGAACGATTGTTAATCAACTTGGCGCGAGTTCGAAACTCGTCAAATAATTATTTTTCAATTTTGTAGTTTTTCAACATTTTTTTTCATGTTTGTCTCGTTTCTCGTTGTTTTCGTTTCTCTGGGTTCGAGCCTCGGTGTGTACGTTGTTCGATACTCTTTTATTGATGTGTTTTTCCTCTAGTGCTTTTGTTCTTTACGTACCGTCTCAAAACAAGATGACGTTTTTTATTGCATGCCTATTAATGTGCATGTTAAGGAGTTGGTGGGGTATTAGTGCGTTTGACCACTTGCGAAAGGTCAACCAATCATTAATAGCACCCCCCTCTGAAACGGCGGTATACCACGTCGGCCTGATATACGGGCGGACCTGTCAATATCCAAGCGGTTTTATTTCCTGGGGATACCGGCGGGGAGAGTATTTTTCAAGTTCGACACGGGGAAGGTCTGAAAAGGGTTATAATTGTGGATGGTCGGATTGAATGGTCGGATTTGAACCCACGACCCATAAACCCATGGTATGTCGACGACGCCATTTTTTAAGGAATTCGTGAGTATTAGTCCGTTCGACCACTTGCAAAAGGTTAACCGATAGCTTACCCAAACACTACGCCTTATAACATGCTGTTGACTGTTATCGAACTGCCGTAGCTGCCGCTCCTACTGCTGTTAAAATTGCACCGTACAAAAAAAATTCAAAAACATAAAATATGGATGGGATATCTGGAACAGCAGTAAGTAGTACGAGTTATCTTCTCCGTGCTGCTTTGCCCGTGCAACAGGTAGTATCTGGCGTTCTTCAGCACGTATGGTGTTCACCTGGCAGTTGCAGCCTTTCCGTTCCGATCTTCTTGCATTACTTCAGAACACCCGTCGTTTGTTTTGCTTTGTTTTCAATTTTGTTTTCTTTTTCGTTTTCTTCTTCTTGTTTTCTTTTTATATTTTCTTTTTTTCTTCTTTTTCTCTCATGGTCTGGCTTGTTTTGTTGTGTTCTCGTATCCTGTACGCCAGCACTCTCACTTTACCTTGATGATTTGCGACTGTTTGGTTTACTCTGTTTCACAGTCGTCTGTGACCACATAATAGTCAACATGTATCTCTCTAGGATGAATCAGCACGGACTCTTGGTGTACTGATGTCGTTAGGTAGAAATAACGGTTTAATGAGTAGAACACACACCGGCACAAGCACACCCATCCATGGCAGTTGTCGTGTTCGTTGGTACCGTGCTGCGCAGTTGCTTAGTTGATATTCACTGGCAGGTAACTCATATCTGGCACAGCAGTTAGTAGCGCTTTGTGGAGATTCACTGGCCTACAGTAAAAGTTGCTTACTTGATATAGACTGGTATATAACCAAGGCAGAGTTGGGGTTGCATTACTACTACTACTACGACTACTACTACTACTACTACTACTACTACTACTACTACTACTACTACTACTACTACTACTACTACTACTACTACTACTACTACTACTACTACTACTACTACTACTACTACTACTACTACTACTACTACTACTACTACTACTACTACTACTACTACTACTACTACTACTACTACTACTACTACTACTACTACTACTACTACTACTACTACTACTACTACTACTACTACTACTACTACTACTACTACTACTACTACTACTACTACTACTACTACTACTACTACTACTACTACTACTACTACTACTACTACTACTACTACTACTACTACTACTACTACTACTACTACTACTACTACTACTACTACTACTACTACTACTACTACTACTACTACTACTACTACTACTACTACTACTACTATTACTACTACTTCTCCTACACTACTGTGCTGCGCGACGGTGGGGCATGGGAATTTTGCCACACAGCATTTACGTGGCATTCGCTTGCTTTATAGCTCAGGACCTTGACAGTTTTTGGAGATTCTATTACAGAACTGTGCTGCGCGGCGATGGGGCATGGGATATCCGGCACCAGTAGTAGTAGTAGCTTTATGACTGGGGTACACTCTTCGTAGGATTGAATAAATATTATCGGCGATTTGGTGTTTCAAACCACGATGATCACCATCATCATTGCGTAATAATGCCGACCGTCCTTTTTCGCTAAGTAAGGAATATGTTGGCACAGCAGTCAGCGGTAGTTTGGTTTGACACCCGCGCATTGAAGTGGCAGCAGCTTGTGTCGTGTGGCGGTAGCAGTGAGAGTATCAGCACTGTGTTAACGCACGCATGTGATTCGCCGTGCATGGAATTTTCGATTTTCGGTGATGGTGTCGTGTCCATGCGACATTTTTACCGTAATAAATAACTCTACAAATGCATTTTACTTTTCTTGTGGCTTTCATGCCAGATTGGAGTTGGGTTGCACGTTTGGCTTGGCCTAACTATTCCGTCCGGTTGTCAGTTACACTCGTCACCCTCTGAACTCGCCACTAATTAGTTTCCTCAGTACGTTACTACCCTGTTTTTTTTAGATTCGCCCACCCCTTAGCAGTATGTTATGTCACATTTTTTTTTTGCTAAACCCGTTGGCAGTACGTACGTAGTGCCTTTTTTGCCTGTTTGCCTTTCGCATCCCCGACCATGCCGAGCATGCGCGGAGACACAGGCGGGCTTCAGTCCGCCGCGGCGAAGCCCCTTTTGTATTTTATTTAGTTATGCTAAGAATAACGTCATCAGCTGTGAATTCGACAAAATGTAGGGTCGATACGGTCGATACTAGTCTTTGCAAGCTGCGCACCGGAATTGCACTTGGGCTGCGAAAGCAACTGAGTTAAATAGACACACGACGCGTGTGAAAATACGTGGAAGTGTGGTGAGCTAAAGCTTTACTTTTCCCCATCCGCCGCAGGACAAAAAAACAAAAACAAAATGCACCGGTAGCCCGTTTTCAGTATGTTTTTTCACGATGCATGAGTCAAAACCTGATCAATCAAAAATGGACATTATTAATGCTACTTACTGCTGTAATGAACCCTGATGAAGTTTTTTTTTTCTTCTTCTCGAACACTTTTACTTTTTTCCAGCTTTTGGACAAGCCGTGGACACAGGTGTCGTCCCTTCTCCCCCCCGTTTCTTGCCTTCAATTTTTATCGCGCATAGCGTGCAGCAATCCCACTGCTCGTCGGTGGTTAATCGAGTGTTGCTAACTCACGCTCTCGCGCTTCCCGCAAGTCAGTTTGTGCGCAAGAAAAAGTCCCCACGAACTTATACGAGTCGACTATGCACTCGGGGGGATTCGAACGCACGAAACTGACCTATACCAGGCTCGAGGATAACCTGATACGCCACCGGGGCGACCGGCTTCATATGAACGTGTAAAGTGACGTGGAAATTAAGTTGATTACTCTTCATGCTACTATTAATACTACTGCTGTATTATCAATTTCTACCTGGTACGCAGTATTATTTTGGCTTATTTTCATCATCGCTTTTACTCTCCATCTCTAGCCCAACTCGTAGCAGTTTTAACCCTGCCTCGAGCACAACTTTTTCGACAAGACATGGACACATGTGTCTTCCCTTCTCCCCGCCAGCGCTTGCCTTTGTTTTCATCGCTCGTAGGGTTCAGCATCCATTCCCTCTTTTCAGCTTTTTTCATGCTCTTCGATTTTCATCGAATTTCGCCAACTCATTCACGCTCTTGCGCATTCGACTTGTCGATTTGTAAGGAGTTTTTGGACGGGGGAGAAGGGGAACCGACTGGAATTGAGTGTGAACGAGAGCAAGTGCGAAGGAGCTGGCCGAGTGAGCTAAGGCGATGAGGCGGCCACGGAGACCACAGCAGAAGGATGGCACACGGAGACCCACGACCGGCACGCACATCATCATGAGAGCAGCGATCGTCTTTTTTTCAAGGGTTATTTTTACGAGGCAGTAGTACAACATGTTACTTACGTCACTGATTTTTGTAGAGTTTGTAGAAGAGTTGTATACCCTTCACGGGGAACGACCCGCCGCAATTTTCAATTTTCAGGCACGGGCGTCGTAGATGCGCTGCAACCTGTCAAATAACTCGGGAAGGAGGGGCGATTATTGATATCTGTACTGCTGTGGTTTTTGTGGTTCCATTGCTCTTGTTTCACTGCATGCCCGCGGGTCGTCACTCTGACAGCACTCCAGACAGCAGGCGCGTTCGTCAATACTCACGATTACCGTGCGGTTCGTACGGTGCAGGCAGCCCAACCGCTGTAGTTTGTAGCCGCGAGTTGGTTAGTTGTGGGGACGGGTGAACTCTATGCTGTAGTTGAGTGGATACCCGCGGCCATGTGAGTTCAGTTTGCACATTTGACCTTTTCACTTGTGCGCCTTTTTCCGTATCGTGCGTTTTTAGGCGGGAAAGCGTAGTATTTCCCTGACGAATTTTGATTTCACTTGGTTTTTCGGATCTTCCTAGGGCTCCAGCACCTTCGTGTGACCACGGACTCTAGATTTTTGACAAGTAGTTAATGTGAGAAAACAACAACAAGGAGAGTCCATTCTGTTCTAGAGATTCGAACCTACTTCATAAAGCTGTGAGATCGACCAAAAAGGACTTCAAAGATCAAACTTCTACTACTGTATGTAGTAGCCTATACATGTAAATATATACCAGTATAGTCGTACGCAGCTTGCAAAGATGAGTATCGACCCTAAATTCGTCGATCTCACAGCTAGCTGACGTCGTTAGAATACGTTACTAAAATGCAGTTGCTCGACCCTCGACCTCCACATGCTACTACTCCTACTGCTGTAGTCTAATAACACGAAAACAATGAATAGTCTAGTACAGTCTACTGGTGGTCCGAGTGTTGCAGCAGTCGCAAGCACTACAAGTACGGCCACAACTCTCTGTTGCGGTGGCACCAGCAATCAGCAGCTGTAGCTAGCACTACGATCACTCTATTGTGGTGGCACCAGCAACCAGCAGCTAACTGCTGGTTTCAGGGTATCCTCTACCCGTTGCGCTCGCCAGAAACGCACCCTGCTAACCTTTGCCACGTGCTTCACGGAGTTTCAATATCATGTACCTGGTATGTGATATACGAGGTAGGTGTGAGCGAGGGAACAATTATTACTGCGTATTATTGATGGTGGAGAGTGTGGAAGATCACCTTCACGTAGAGTTCTATAGTACGATGTCACATCGTGCATGGATACATCACCTCGCTGAATATGCATTTTGCATGTCTGCCTCACAGAGTCTGTGATCGAAGAGCTAGTCCCTCTCTCTGCTCTATGAGGCATCCGCACGGACACTGGTTGACATGTGCTGGGTGTAGATGGGTGGAAATGTCAGTATAACGTGAAAACACACACATGGAAGACAGGCGCGACAGCAGTAGCACAACGACAATAATTGTGGACACATCAGACTGCCCACACGATCTTCCACAAAGCGGGCATTGCACCGCACTACATAACGGTTTTCACCTCGTGGTCAACGCAGAAAGTCCTATGGCCCAGATTAGTTCCGTGCCACGCCGCCGCCGGATTCGACCTCTCGCTGGTATAGACTACAGCAGTAGTACGAGTAGTACGAAGTCGGACCCAGGAACGAGCTTCGAACATGCGAAAATAAAAAAGACGAAAAATGGAATTTACATCTAAAAAATAAATACGTACCAGGTACAGTCGTCCCCGCTTTAAAGACACTCTTCTTAAGGAAACTCCCCGCTATAAAGACACATCTTTTTCCCAGAACATGGTGCCCCGCAGATGTGCAATAATAAGGGGGGGGGTACCTTTTCCACTTTGCGCCCCCCCCCCAATTTTTTTTGCTGGGGCAGCACACTGCTGTATAACATCGACAGCGGTCTGCTGCAGCCCGCACTACCGCGTGTGGCTATGGAGAGATTCCTCCCATCTGCTGGCGGGTCGTCAGCTGCCGGCTTGAAGCCATGTGGCGAACCCACGTGCCAGTCAAAGTCTCAACTAACTCGTGTCAGGCAGTCAAAGTTTGGGATTTTTGCCTTTCTATGGAGTTAAATTTTGGTATTTTTGTTTTTTTGTGTTTTTGCCTCGTGTTGACCTTTGGGGAAGAACGGTGTCCTCTTTTCGGTGTACGAGTATCTGCCCGATTTTTTTGTATGTTGTGGTCTGCGCTACCGACCGTTTCCTAGTGTGTGTCCTTCTAAGGGGTCGACTGGGTTTATTTGGTCCCTATGTGGCAGGTAACTTGCGTGTATCGTATCAGAGCTAGTTCCAACGAACTGATGTGTCTCAGGTGTGTTCGCGATATCTCGGGCATGATGTTCACCGTGAGGATAACGCCTTGACAATAAGAAAAGCCTGCAACACCACCAGCGCACTGCCGTACACATTACAGCAAGAAGAGCCTGCATCAACAACAGCGCACTGCCGTACACATTACAAAAGGTCGTGCTGCACTCCTTCCCGCGTTTCGGTGATGGAGGGAAATTCAAAATGTATGTGAAAATTATTGGAGTGTACTACAGCAGTAGTGTTGCGGCCTTTCAAATCACGTGTTGTCGTAGTTTTCAAGCAACACAGTTTCGTGGCCGCATTCCTGCTTCAAATGCGCGTATTTTGACATATGTTACACCTCCATTGGCCCCGGGGACGGTGAGTTAGTGGCCCCGGAATCCTAAAGACACTTTCCCGCGTTAAAGACACTCCCCCCAAAAAAACATGTTACACCTCCATTGGCCCCGGGGACGGTGAGTTAGTGGCCCCGGAATCCTAAAGACACTTTCCCGCGTTAAAGACACTCCCCCCAAAAAAACGCGGTGTGTCTTTAAAGCGGGGTCGACTGTACATGTTTCTTCGAACTTCGACCGCATGGATTTCCAACAATATCGTGGAGGCTATGATTACAGGGAAGGAAACGATAAGGAGGAACCAACATATGCCCTGGTGGCGAGTGGGAAGCTAAATCACTACAGTTGTATCTTTATACGAAGTATGCCAGTCAACCGAGCGAGGGCATGGCTCTCGCTAAAATAGGAACTTGCGCTGTAACAACAGTTGGTGGCTATTTTGATGCCAGTTATTTGGAATTTTCAATTAAATTAGTCTAGTCCATTCGTACCACCAGGAATGCATTATTACTGTTAATAAACCTTCAATTAAGTAATGTATCGCTACGCCCGCTGTGGGTTCGACAAGTGGATGGTGGAGTGGTTTGTGTACGATTACTGCAATCGGCTTTAAGCCTGAGGACGTAGGTCGGAGGAAGCAGGAAAAAATGAAGAGCGAACAAAAGGGAAAGGGTAAAAAGGGGGCATACCCCCCGTGTTTTTCGGTCTCTTGGGGGTATAGAGCAAACAGGCCCGCTGAACGCGCTCGCGCTTGCCCCAAACTACCAAAAAAATCATTTATGGTCCACGGGCGTAACGCCCGCAGCCCATGCAGAGCCCACACACCGTTCGTTTTGATTTTTCCGGGGCTCTGCATTGAGGCTTACGGGGCCACGATACAAAAGGGGCCCAACTTGTCCGCCCATTTGGCTACATTTGACTACAACTTGAGGGGGTACCCACAAATCTGCTGAGTTGAAGTACTAAAAAATGATCACTTTTGCTTTCCCTGCTGCTCTAATGAACAACTCGTTAGAGATTCGCCCTCAGCGACGCTTTTGACAGGCCAGCCGTGTTCACAGGTATTTTCCCTTACCACCCCCCCCCGCCCCGGTACGTGCCTTTACCCTTATATAGGGTTCAGTATCCCCACTTTTCAGCTATTTTGCTCGTCGAGTTTAATCGAGGTGTTTGTTGCTAACTCACGCTCTCGCGACTTCCGCTAGTAATTTTTTTTCCGCAAGTGACTCTACTCAAGCGTGAGTATGCACCCGGGAGGGTTGGAACGTGAAACTTTGACTATATCGGTAGGGATGACACTCACCTACTACTACTGCACAAGGAAAGCCTGCTTGTATCTATCTAGAAAAATGAAAAAATGCAGTTATTATCAGCCGCGAGATCGACCAGTAGTCTAATAATGTTTTTGATGAAAAATTATTTTTGCAAGGATGCGTGTGATGCTTCGATCGCGCGTGGTACGGAGTGCATATACCCCCGTGAGGTATACAGGCCGTTGACTCCCAGGGTCAATAGGACTAAGACGCCCAGCCTTGTTCTACGCACGGAAACTGTACAACCCGCATTGAGGCGGGGGACAAAAACCGACATCCGTGGAATTCAGTATGTATTTAGACAAGTAATTATGGTGCGAGTTAACTTTTGGAGTGACTACTTGGGAATACCGGGGGTTTGTACGCAAGCGTTACTTCCTGTGTATACTCCCTGTATATATACGTGGTGAGCAGGCTAGCGGACGTCCAACCCAGGCCTGATGCTCGGGTTGTTAGTGCTGTGGAGTCATCATGCAACATGCGGTGGACGTCGATCCCTAGTGTTCCAGAAGTGATGTCTGTCCTGCTATTGGTTTATATGACAACGCACACTCGCACGCCAGCTACCTGTATTGATCGAATGATGACCGACGAGTGACATTCATCTGGGGTTCTGCATCAGGGGTCGGGCGGTGCACTTGATAGCTCTACGAGCGCCCATCTCACACGCTACCAGCGAATACATAAATTACATCGATGATCCAAAACGCCAGGCGGGGCCCTGAATGCCTATTACAGATATAAACTCTTGCGCAAATACAACATATGATCGAAGGTGCGCGCCACCTCGCGGAGCCAATTACTTTCCCTATTTTAGAGCGCCTCCATGGGGGTATTCACATCCTATCGTACAACACTGATTCAAAGCGCCCTCGTGATGGATAAGAGCATATTATTGCATTGATTTCCGACCACCACGGACACGGGAGTGCTCTACCGATGGTTTTTGTCTTTGTTGTGAATGCTTCGATTTGGGGGCGTTTTCCTTCCGGCCAGATAACGAAGCACCGAACACGGCGTCCAGCAACCCGAGCAGCACGTACGTACGCACGACCTAGGACGTGTGTTGTTCTGGTTCTCCCATGCCCCCGGAGGCGAATGCATTTTTTGCATCGGTATATACATTTGTATTTATTTTCCTTTTCCTGCCGTCGTTTTTTCAGAGATAAACGATCGCAACAATACTCGCAACTACTCGCAACTACTGGGGACTGGGTGTGCCGCTCGTGGCCTATTCGGGCCGTTGGGCCTTGTGTAGCTGTCCTTGGTGTACTCGCTTTTGACCGTGTCAGAAGTGGTCAAGCGGTGACGCATAGTCTAACTGTTTTTGTTGTACGCGCTTTTGAGGGTGTCATAACTGATAAAAAGAGGGTATGTGTATAAGGAGGGAAAAAAACATGTGGTCAACACGGGATAGAAAATAAATATTCAAATTTGGGGAAGCATACCGCCCCCCAAGATGTACTAAAAAAGGGGGTTATGTGGGCCCCTGATACGCCGCGGCGCCGTTTGCCCAGATACCGTGTCTGTCTGAAAAAACAAAAAGTGTGCGAGCTCGGCATGGACGGGCTGCGGGTGTTTTGCCAGCGCGTCAGAATTGAGTTTTTTTGAGCAGTTTGAGCGAGCGCAGGCACATTCCGCGGGAGTGTTTTTCTTATACCCCAAACGACAGAAAAACACGGGGGAATAACCACTTTAACCTTTTCCCGAAAACGCAGCTCGACCGTTCCTTGGTTTGGTCTCTTTGGGGAATGATGGTCGTCGAAACGGACGTGGAGACTAGGGCGCTCGACCTGGAAATGTACTCGTTACACATTTTGTTTCGTCGTTGAGAACTTGAAACTCGCTTCCCTCGTAACAATTATCTGGCACGCGTACTGCTGTATCTATCTATTGTGAGCGGCGCGCACACTTCTCTAAGTACCACCCTACCTCAGAGGAAGCTAACTCCGGTGATAAACAAGGCTAAACAACAAAAACAAGAGAACATCTTTATCACCGGCGTTTGGTAATTTTCGGATCTTATGCGGCCCATCACACCAGCAGCCCGGGGACACCTTTTCCATCATATACCCCTGTGGGGCCGGTATGCGTCCAAAACCACATGAATTCAACACACCACTCGGGTCCGGTTGCCGAAACGAGCGAAAAATGATTTGTTATTTTTAACATTTTTTAATCCTTACTTTTATCTTCCAACACAACTCGTAAGAGTTTGGACCGTCAGCAAACTCCTGGGCAAGATATGGTATCACGTGCGACTTCCCTTCTCTCCCCCGGTGATTACGCGCCTTCCATTTTATCGCGCGTAGGGTTCAGCATTCCCACTTTCCAGCTTTTTTATGTTCTTCGATTTGCATAGAACTTCGCTAACTTACGCTCTCGGAATTTCCGCTCTACGCAGTCAACCTGTCAGCAAGATAATCCTCCACGAGCCCGAGTGTGGATTCGGGAGAATTCAAAATGTATATCACCCTTGGTCCACGCATAAGTAGCTTTCGGCACCGCACGTACAATATGTAGAACAACATTGAAGAGGGGTAGGGCCCTTCGACACGGGTGGCCTTCAACTTGAATAGAGCGCGTCTGTGGCCCCGACGAAGCCTGCTGCCTCAACAAGGCCAGCTGACGCGTCCCATCCACGCCATGAATAGAGCCACAATCGCATCATCAATGTTTCGCCCGTGCTGAAACCTCTCCTCCTCCTGCCGCATTTTTGCCCCCAGCTCCGACAACCGCGCGTAACTCGTCGGCCATAACGGCGCGTCACGGGTTAGGTACAGTAGCGAATACCATGCCAGTAGCAACGTCTGCGCTCCCACAACGCTAATCACCCACTTGATATCACCCCCCACGGTACCGGCCTTGAAGCGTAAACATGTGTCAAATATCTCAGCTTGCCGTATCACCCCCTTACTGTCACCCCGCTTCTGCGGCCTGAGTTTTACCCGTCGTACTGCTATCCCCCCCATCGACAGCACCCCTGAAGAGAACTGTTTGTTGATCCCTACGAAGCGTAGAGGGCTTACCCGTTAAGCTGACAATGGTGGGGTAGTGAAGTCACCGGTATGAAGACAAGTATAAGACGTACAAATATATATTAAGTTGCTCCTAGCCAAGGCGCAGCGTGGAGTGCGCTCGCCAGGAAGAAAGGCGGATAAATAGGCGGAGTATTTCCACCATCCCGATATCCCGCTATCATGTAGCCAATTTATCACCGGAAACCCCTACAATACTCAACCGTCATCATACCCGCATCATATCCAAGCATACAATCAACAAGAACCCCCCTCCCAACAAAATCTAACTCCCAGTGGAAAGCAAGGCATAACCGGGACTGCAAGTGCCATGCCAATCATCACCCGGGTTTGTTCGATACCATCCCACTGCGGGTGAGAATCTGTAGCACCTGTGTTCTTGTTTTTGGTTTGTCTTCGGATCGATTGCTCCACCCCCCTCGGGCGGGGCAGTACCTCCTGATACTGCCGTATTATGTACCACAGCTGGTATGCTGGTGGTGTGCAAAACCTATTTTCTCTTGTCTTCCCTTTAACCCCTTTTCGTGGTCCCTTACTTTTATTTTCCCTTCTTTATGTTTCCTTCTTGAGCACCCTTGGGGTATGGAGACAATGAGATCGGCATGAACACCATCGACGAGGCAGGTCGGAGAGGAAGCAGGTAAGTCGAGGGTAGACCGGGCAGCAATGTTCGTAACCCTCGTGTAGCCTCATTCGGAAGCCAGTCAGGGTGCTCCCCTGACACCGTCCGCTTTGTTTCTGTGTTACTGCTTGCTTTTAGTTTTAGGTTCGGTTTTCGTATTGGGTACTGGCGCGATGATGGTACGGGTACCACTTGTGGTCAGAAACAGTATGCAGGTAATAGACGATAGAGTAACGCTCCTACGTCTATGGCGGGTGCGTTCGGAACTCGGTATAATCGCTGCCCCCGACGACGATTGGGTACTCGTAGTGTAATGCCATCTGCTTTGTCTTCTTGTCATGTTCGTCTTGCCATCTGTTTCACTCAATGTTCGGTCTTCCTCGTCACCTCTTCACCGCTCCCGTGCGTTCCAGCTTTCTTTGTTGCCATATTTTTCCATTTTTTTTCTTGCTGTTTTTTCTCCTTGTCTCTCTAGTTTTCCTCGCCCCTTGCACGTAATCTGGTGTGCTGGCTTGCACATGTGCCGCTCTCGCATTCACTGCGTTCAGCGTTGCACGGCCTAATCAACTTGCTGTACTTGCAACGTGTACATATTTTTATGTCTTGAGTCACCAAATAACTCGTCTCTCCAGGGAGGAGGCATCGGCAGCGACATTTGTTGCGCTGGATGCAGACGGGTGTAAATATCAGCGCAAAGTGAAGCAACACACACCCCACCCAAGAAAACCACCCCGGATGGTTAAAACAAAGAGCCAAACAATAAGACTATCACCCGGAGTTATCGTTCCGCGAAACCGCCCTTCGTATCAAAACCGTAATTGACGCATGATAGCTCCCTTCTATTTGATACCAGGTACCACCCTAGCACAAGAAACCACCTCTCGTTAAAAAAAATAGCACAGCTCGAATTCAACGAGTCCAGTATCGCCCGGAATCCCTTAGATAACACCCCCCCCTGGGCCCCCCCGGTACGTTTTCCGAACAACACAAAACTAATATTACCCGAGGTGTCCCAAACAATCGTACAAACGTGAATATCATCCAGGCTCCGCACAAAGAACAGCTTCTGGCGCCGCACGTCACAGTGAATAACAAGGACCGGTTTACCACCTCCTGAAAAATTCGCTGTTGCAAGCAAGTACGGGAACCCGGTTAACAAGACCCCGTTTTTCAAACGGAAAACATCATTACTGGTATCATCGCCGACACCGGCATACGTTATTGTATGCACCTGGTATTATACAACGGGAACATCAAAGCTCTGTATGGTCGCCCCGGTGACGTATCAGGTTATCCTCGAGCCTGGTATAGGTCAGTTGCGTGAGTTCGAATCCCCCCGAGTGCATACTCGTATAAATTCGTGGGGCCTTTTTCTTGTGCACAAATTGACTTGCGGAAAGCGCGAGAGCGTGAGTTAGCAACACTCGATGAAAAACCGACGAGCAGTGGGATTGCTGAACCTTACGCGCGACAAAAATTGAAGACAAGAACCGGGGGGGGGGGGGGACGACACCTGTGACCACGGCTTGTCCAGACGATCTGGAAAGTAGTAGTGTGCAAAATAAAAAAAAAGTCGAGTTGTAGATGGTATGTAAACAATACGGGTACTGCCACTCGTTTTGCTACCACCTCCCGCCAGCTCTAGTGCTCAAGCGATATGCAATCATGACGTGCATTTTTAAGCGTCACCCCCTTGTTGTCACTTCCCTTGCACGTGCCTGCAAGCGTCAAAAGAAAAACGTGCCAATTATGTCCAATTGCGAATTGCGGTATTTAACCTCTTGCTACCACCCCCCTCTGCTGCTTGAGTGGAGATCACACGAAGAAACTTTGCCCATCGCACTGCAATCACCCCCCCCCCCCCCCACCACCACCACCACGAAAAATATACCTTGGTGAGAAATGAAGCAAAAGTCAAACGAAAACGCGTCCATCATCACACCTGGGTCCCCTTGGATACCACCCAACCACAGAAATTCACCCCGGGTGATAAAACATCAAAAATCGAAATAATCATCATCCGGGGTGGTTTCTTACGTCAAATACGGTACATGGTTCCCTGTTGGGATAGGAAGGGAATACACAATTTTCTCCGCCATCCAGCCTGCCGGAAGGGGCGATCGGTGGCTTGACACCCGGAATCGCCGCCCGTGTATCATACCCCTGCCACCTCAAAATACTGCATCCGATACAAAAGGAACCAGACAGGCCGTTAACCAAGGATATCTATTGTACAGGAAATATACATTACAACCTACCAGACACCAAACAACCGCAAGCTCAAAGGGACAGACGAAAGCTACTACGTGCCTAGCATCATATAAATATATGCATGTATAGCGAATTCACCACGAGAACGCTGACGTTCAAACAACACTTAGGTAATCCATTGGTGGCGTCCAACGTCCGCCAAACGAAAGTCTTTGCACAAGTAACAGCAAAGTGACGATGACCACATTCATCATCGCCTGTTGTGCGGAAACACGTGCCACAAAACTCACATAGATAGCCCACGACCGTGTTTTCACGCGGCATACGAGGCAGTATTACATAATAATACAACACTAACTTTCTGCACGCTGGTACTGCCACTCCATAAACCACAACCCACATACATCGGCCCTCCTACCCGCGACATTTGATGCCCGAAAACGTTTTCGCGTTTTTTTCTATCGACGATTGTGGAAGCTATTCCTTCTTTTTCCCTTTGCACCACTCATACCCTTTCCAAACGGCAACGGCTATGCTGATGAGGCCAGTAACAATTCCAATCCATATTCCGGCCACTTCCGCTTGCGTCAGCGCTTCAGGCTTGTC
This sequence comes from Undaria pinnatifida, assembly GCA_012845835.1. NCBI lineage: Eukaryota > Phaeophyceae > Laminariales > Alariaceae > Undaria > Undaria pinnatifida. Next base: position 4,256,984 of record JABAKD010000028.1, read on the forward strand.
ACAGATACTGTCTTCAAGATCGACAGTATCGCCATGGACACGTTGGGGGAAGGAGGCGGGTGGAAACAGAAGATGACAGGGCAGCGGGGAGGTATCGTGAGTGGGTGCCAGTATCGGAAGCATGATGGGAACTAACATGAGCTTGACGAGAGGCATTTGGACGATATCGTGGTCTAAGGCAAACTGCCTCACGTGCTACCGAACGTTTTACTTCCAATGTACTTACCGTCGAGGCACACGTTTGACGACGAGGAGTCGCCTTCCACGCCGGAGCAGCATTTAGGCCCATCCAAAAAATCTCTCTCCTGGCAGTAAGTATACTCTGCGCCGCAAGAAGAAAAGCAGATCAAACAAGCGAAGGCAGAAGGTCACGCAAGCTATGGTTTCACACCGTGGTATGCAGAAGGATCGTAGCGACGGCAGACGACCATCACCGCTTAGAATGCTTGCACACAAGACAGACGCGTGCTGCGATAGAGGTAGCAATTTTCGTCTGAAACGTTTTCTGAATGACGGGAGCTCCTTAACCCAAAATTGTCGGAAATGAACCATTTGTTTTTTGCATGATGATTCTCGTTGTACACCTAAATCATGGGATTTTTCCTCCTGTGTTCAATTGCATTTTCCTCCAAATCAGCGTTTGGGATGGACGTGTCTTGAGCTTCCAAATTGGGGGGTAGAATTGGAAAAAAGAGTGGTGCATCTCTATCGTAGCACGCATCGATACGTAGAAATAAGCCAATACTGCCGTGTTCGCATTTGTACGTATCATGCAGCACCGCTCGTGATCACTTACTCCGTCCGCAGGTGCTGGTATCAGGATGGCAGCACAAGTTGTCCGAGCACGTGTTTCCGACGCCGCAAGCTGCACCCCCTTCCGATTCAAGAAGGAGCGTTGAGTCGCTTGAGCTGGAAGGGGAAGCCGCCATCGGTGCTGAGGCGGAGGAACTGGTACTGCTGCTGCTCGGTTGTGGGGTGTCGGCGCTGGGCAGGTCGGTCGTCGATGGCGCCACCGGAGCGGCATCGGGGGAAGCGGTGATGGGGGCGTCTGGCTCGGGAGTAACATTGCGAGTGGTCAAGGGTGCAGGTGCAGGCGTTGGACCCGGTAGAGGAGCTGGAGCCTGAGTGCCCCCGAATAGCTCGCTGGTCAAACGTGGTGCCCCGGTCCAGCTGCACTCTTCAAATGAAGAAGAATCTGTTAGATCATTGATCCCGTTCTCCGCGCAATCAAACTTGTCCACGCTGGGCGGCTCGTACACATCGTCCACACACGGCAGCGTGCCCGTGTCTACGATGGCTGCCACGCATGGACTAACGTCGTACCCAGACGATTCGGATGCCACAAGGTAGCAATGAATGCGAGACCAGAGCGACGTCTCTTCGTCCATGTAGCTCGTCGTGTCACTGTACGGGTATGGATCGCAAATGTTACACGTGCATCTGCGCGAACCCTCAGTACCCCAACTCGAGGCCCACAGCGCGCCCTGGAATGACGTCGACGGATAGTTTATTGCGCTCACTTCGCAGCCGATCGTGTTGGAATCGCACGTGCCTCGGTTGTCCCACACGGCAAGGCCCTCTTCGTCAAATGGGCTTATTCCCTGTACCAAGCACCCCACGAGGCAGGCATTGGTGTTCACGAGAGCACTGCTCGAAGTAGTCGAGGTCGATGTGACAGTGTTAGAAAACATCTCTTTTGCCTCGCGGAGTTCCCCGTCCCAAGCACACTCCTCAATTGAAGCAGAACTACTTAGGTCTCTCATGGCGTTCTCGTCGCAATCAAATTGGTCCACAGTTGGCTCCTCGTACACATCATCCACGCACGGCAGCGTGCCCGTATCCACGATGGCGGCAACGCACGGGCTAACGTCGTACCCGGACGCTTCGGACGCCGCAATGTAGCAGTGTATCCGTGACCACAGCGACGTCTCTTCGTCCATGTAGCTCGTCGTATCGCTGTACGGGTATGGATCGCAAAGATTACATGTGCAGCTATCCGAACCTTCAGTACCCCAACTTGAAGCCCACAGCGCGCCCTGGAATGACGTCGACGGATAGTTTATTGCGCTCACTTCGCAGCCGATCGTGTTGGAATCGCACGTGCCTCGGTTGTCCCATACGGTTAGGCCCTCGTCGTCGAATGGGCTTATTCCCTGTACCAAGCACCCCACGAGACACTCCACAGTGTTTACGAGGGAAGTGCTTGAAGTAGTCGAGGCCACTGCAGAGGTGGTAGGAAACATCTCTTTTGCCTCGCGGAGTTCCCCGTCCCAAGCACACTCCTCAATTGAAGCAGAACTACTTAGGTCTCTCATGGCGTTCTCGTCGCAATCAAATTGGTCCACAGTTGGCTCCTCGTACACATCATCCACGCACGGCAGCTTGCCCGTATCCACGATGGCGGCAACGCACGGGCTAACGTCGTACCCGGACGCTTCGGACGCCGCAATGTAGCAGTGTATCCGTGACCACAGCGACGTCTCTTCGTCCATGTAGCTCGTCGTATCGCTGTACGGGTATGGATCGCAAAGATTACATGTGCAGCTATCCGAACCTTCAGTACCCCAACTTGAAGCCCACAGCGCGCCCTGGAACAACGTCGACGGATACTTTATTGCGCTCACTTCGCAGCCGATCGTGTTGGAATCGCACGTGCCTCGGTTGTCCCATACGGCCAGGCCCTCGTCGTCGAATGGGCTTATTCCCTGTACCAAGCACCCCACGAGACACTCCACAGTGTTTACGAGGGAAGTGCTTGAAGTAGTCGAGGCCACTGCAGAGGTGGTAGGAAACATCTCTTTTGCCTCGCGGAGTTCCCCGTCCCAAGCACACTCCTCAATTGAAGCAGAACTACTTAGGTCTCTCATGGCGTTCTCGTCGCAATCAAATTGGTCCACAGTTGGCTCCTCGTAAACATCATCCACGCACGGCAGCTTGCCCGTATCCACGATGGCGGCAACGCACGGGCTAACGTCGTACCCGGACGCTTCGGACGCCGCAATGTAGCAGTGTATCCGTGACCACAGCGACGTCTCTTCTTCCATGTAGCTCGTCGTATCACTGTATGGATACGGATCGCAAATATTGCACATGCAGTCGGACGATCCGTCAGTACCCGTAGTTGAAGCCCACAGCGCGCCCTGAAATGACGTCGACGGGTAGTATAGCGAGGTCACCGTACAGCCAACAGTTGTAGAGTCGCACGCGCTGCGGTCGTCCCATACAGCTATATTTTCGTCGTCAAAAGGGCTTATGCCCTGAACCAGGCACCCCACCAAACATTCCGTGCCCCCCACGGCATATGGATAAACCAGAAGCACGAGCCATCTTGATGCAAGCATTATCTGCGCACACGGGACGTGAGGCGAGGGTGTCATTGGGTGCAGAACGTATACGAGGTATCGGTTACGAGCATAAACTTGTTTGAGACAAAACTCGAGGTGTTGTGCAACCAGACTTCGTGATACTAGCCTTTTTAAGGCCTTTTGTTCGTGTTGGGAAGGTCCGATCTAAAATTAAACATATAGGCAAAACACTCGTTACCATGGCAAGAAAAATGCTGGATTCTTTATTGGTTCTCCAGATGTTGTTCGGCTGTTCACATAACAAAACACAGTTTTTTTTTCTTTGTTTCGCGATCGGTGTACTACAGCCAATACATTTTTTTTTGCGGTGTTGGAGTTGAACAGCTCTCGGGATACGCCATAGACGTACTTGTAACCCGTTGAAAAAAACAAACAGAAAAAGGGCAAGAAAGAGGCCAAAAAGCGGGATTGAGAGGTCTACACACAAGACCATTCGTACGTGAAACCCACGCAAGATATTAAAAATTAAGAGAACGGAAAACGCTTCCTCACCTGCTACGTCTGCTCTGTCTTTTCGTTATTCTAAGAAAATGAGATTGTGCGAGATCGTCTAGATCGTCTTCGTTTTGACCCAGGCTACGATGTAGAGGGCTCACGCGTGGGGGCCGTCCTTGCAGCTGTCCGAGGCCACTCGTGCGAATGGCCTTCTTTGCAGCAGTTCGGGGCCACACGTGCGAATGCCCCCTGCGAGTGGCCCCTTGAGTCATTTTCGGTCTTAAAATTTCGCGATGTGGTATCGCGATGTGAGTCCCCAATAGAATCGGAAGTCAAGCCGCGCCAAAACAACCACCCAAAGGTCAAAGCTACAGCTGGGGGGTACCCCCAATTTTCACTTACCGGACCTGAGGTATTATGTCATACCATGTCATACCATGTCATACCACGTCATACTATATCATACCACGTCATATTCGCGGGAGTGACTCTGTGTACCTCACAGACGAAAACACGTTCGTTCGGCGATTTTTTTGGCACAGCATAGCTTAGGATCCCTGTTCGTGTTAATATCGAGAATGTTAAACAGCTCACGAAAGAAACACCGTCACCGCAAGGAACAGGGGGGCCACTTGCGCGAGTCACACCGAGCCACTGAACAAAACGTTCTCAACAAAACAGCACAACCCCCTATACCGTAGCATTGGACTTGTAAAGCCTTTTTTGTCCGTGAGATGCAGAGGCAAGGCGTGAGAGTGCCTCCACGCGGTTGGGAATATGGGGTGCCCTATGATACCCTACCGCAGCCTTGATCGTCGTTTGTGGCGGTTGGCTGAGTTTGGTCCTTGGCAAGCTGTAAACAGCTTGACTTATTTTTCAGAGTTGGTGAAAAACGGTTGCCAAACCAGGATACTGTTCACTCTGCCCTGGTGATCACTCTGTGGTCGTCCGATGATGCAATTTGTCGTACTTCACAACTTAGGAGGCGAAACGTGTTTGGATATGTTGCCCTACACAGATCACATGCAGCGGAGTTGTCGTTCGCCTTGGGGTGTCCCTCATACGTTATGACCTGCCGAGTGCCAAGCGCTGTAGTTCTTCATACATATCCCGCTCGCAACTCCTGTCCACATTTACCACGGCGAAATAAATTGCAACAACGACCAAATACACACGACAAGTGACCCGCAGATAACCATGAACAACGTGGAAGGGAGTTTCCCGACACTGCCAGGTTCGTACTGCCTATTAATAGGAGAATTGTGTATCTAGCAGCTTCATAACTGGTGGCGTCGGTAACAGTTTTTCGCTTTATCTTATGACTGGTATCTGAACTGTGTTACGTGATGTGGCGTGACGTGGTGTCTTATGGCATAATATGGGCTGCATTTTGTTTTTCCGAGCAGAACCACAAAGAAAGGAAATTTGACCCGGTCGGGAGGGGTGGATGCCAGGTGGATTCTACTACCTATGCTATGTGTTGTTGCATTGGCCTGACAAAGCTATAAAAAGGTTTGGCTTTTGACTGCGGTTCCGGCTTCGTTCCGAGTAATTTCGTTTCGTAAGAAGCGCGCTCGCTGTGTTTCGGCAATTTTTGGAGGAGTTTCCGGTTTCGTTGCCAAAATTTTGCAACGTATCTGGCCTCGGCGCTTTAACCCTTGCTTCTGGCCAAACATATGCGCTTACGTTTCTAAGGGTAGGCCTGCCGATCTCCTCCACTCCTGCTGTCGTTGGGGGAGGGATGGAGTAATTTATCCCTCCCATACTGCTGCGCAGAGTTGTGTTTGAAATGCCGTTTTCAACGATTCAATTTCGACGCTACCTCCTTTCCAGGGGTATAGCGACCGTCTTGGTGCTGTGATACTTCCAGGTAGGCGGTTGGGACTGTCCCTGTTGTTGATGATCTATGTTCTAGTTCTTGCAGCCTGCACCCCCCTTCCCCGAATATTTCGTCAGTCTGAATACAAGGCTTATCAGGGTGGGGTATTAATAGGGTATTGCTCCGGAAAGCCTGGAACGTTTCAGGACAAGGAGAACGGTAAAGTATGAGGTACGCTTGCATGACATACCCGTGTACTTGGGACAGTGTTTAGGGCGCGACACAGCCGAGTCCTCTGTTCAGATGACCCAGCGAAAGCTCCATCACTTTTCAGGGCGGGCTAGCTCTAGAATATACTCCCCTGAGAAGCCTAAAAATGTTCAGAATAAGGAGCGCGGTAGGGTATGGCGTAAATATTGGAAGGCCTCTAATGGTGTAATCGGGGATAGGGTTTGGGACAAGGCACAGCCGAATTCCCAGTTAAGATGTACACCAGGAGAAATTCGATTATCTGACGCTCCTCCTATGCAGTAGCATCATACAACAACTTGCACACCGGTGTGGCATAAAGGGGCCCGTTTGTTGGGCAAAACCTGAGAAATATGATTGTTATTTCTGTCGAAATGTCTTAATGGACGTGTACGAGGAGTAGCTCCACGGAAAACGGACTCTGGTGAACACCCGCGGGTGCTTCGCAAACCAGCCAAAAGAAACGGACACAAGGTACAGCCATGGCAACATGGGATAATGTAGCGGCAAAAACGATGCAAGAAGAGTAGTATCGACCGTTTCTACCGTGGCGGGGTCGTTTGTCGTTTGTGGGGTCTCTTTCAACAGTGAACGCGTGCCACGGCGGTATAAGTAGCACTTTTCGTCTAATAGTACGTTTGCTGAAAAACGGACCTCCTGAATGAACCCCAAATTGTCGGGATTTGGTTACGCTTCTGCGCGGCTTGCGTTGTATAGCTAGGCCATGGGACGGTTCATTCACCGCATAAACCGCATACATTTTACCCAAATCAGGTTTAAGGGAGAAACCTCGAGGTCCTCATGCGGGAACCTCAGAAAAACGACGGTGCACCTCTATCGAAGCACGTGCCAGTGGCTCGAGGCCAGTCGCGCGAGTGACCCGCCCCCCCCCCTACCCTCGCCAATTATTTTTCGGTTGCGTCAAACGTTCGCGATACTTTACTTCTGCCGTATGAAACAGCCATGAACGTTTAGCCACGCTGCGCCGAGAAACATATTTTTTTCATTGAGGTATATCATACATTTTTTTGCAACTTCCATGAATCCCAGGTGATAATGAGGGGAACATTTGTTCACATTTCCAAATAAATGCCTACAGGAGTGAGTGGGCACGACTTACCCCTTAAAAAATTGCACCGACTTATTTGGGGATACACCACTTGGGACCACAGCAGTAGTGCGAATATTGGGTTTAGTCGTGGAGGATTTAATCGCATACCTAGTTGCAGACTACTGCGTGCAGTGGTTAGTCGAAATACTTTTGTTATCGCCAGTCGTTTCCCGGAGGTGCCGACCCCCCGACTCGTTCCGTTTCCTTACTTGTAGGAAGTGAGGATTAATGCGAGATGAAGCTCTTTCAACGGAAGTATTTGTCGATTCTTACAATGCGTCTACGTATACTGTATTGGGGTGCGTGGCCTGTACACTAGGTCGTGTTGATGTACACGCCATGATGACGAGATCTATTGGTTATATCAGATAAAAAATAGCCCAAACTTCATCGATGAGGAAATACTCCGCCCAGGTCAGGAGGGTTCCCGTCAGCGAAATGGTCCCCTCTACGCTAGACCTGCGCAGCAGACGCGGGAGCGGGCGTCGACGTGCCCTCTCGTGTAGGCGCCGCTAAACCAGGAGGACGGTGCACGGCCTTGAAGACTTCGACGCGTGCAATGATAGAGGTGCAACACTTTTTTTTCCAATACTACTCCTCGATTTGGGATCTTAAGACCTCCCCCAAAACCTGATTTGAAGACAAATACGCTGCTACCAGATGAAAAAAAAAATCATGTGTCCTAGATACAAAACGAGAATTAAAAAAAAAAGGGCGTATTTCCGACGATTTAGGGTTAAGGAGACTCGTCATTCAGAAATCATTTCAGGAGAAAAGTGAATCCTTTATCGTAGCAGCATGCGTTCTTTCAGTGAGTCGTGGTCACCACTCGTTTCCGCTCTGGGCGCCTGGTAGGTGCTGCTAGGTTGCGACATGATCACCTGTTGCCACCGTGCGGTTGCCGCGAGCGACGAGGTAGACGTGTGACTTCTTCACGAGGGTTTTTACCGCCCAGGGGAGAGAACACTTCAGAACGTTTCCAGAACCTCCCCCGGCCACTTGGTAAAATGCCCAAGCGTACGGCGTTACGCTCTGAAAATCATAGCCCCCCCGGGGGTTGTAGGCTACAGCAATGTCTGGGAGTGCAGTGCTATTACCCAATTGGGGAACGTATCACTCGCAAAATAACAGAGTCAGTAGGTTTGTGTTCAATTGCCGTACTAACGTGCAAGGCAGTGAATGTACTGATGATGTCGTAAAAAAATGGTTTAATGTGGAAGACAAGACACACACAATAACAGTACTAATAGTACCCCATGAACAATCCCATGAGGGCCTTGTACTGCTGTACAGGTACTAGTATTAACACAGTAGGTATTCAACGAACATTACTGCAAAAGAAAGGACAAACATTCTTATGTAGTCCAGGGATTGGGGTTTAACGTTAACCCCTCTATCTAGGAGTGCCGTGCTATTAACCAATTGGGGGACTAGTCACTCGCAAATATAGTCAGTAGGTTTCTGTACATGCCGTACTAAATAAAGGCCAAACGTTATCGTACCACTTTGTTGCTCGTTCATAATCTTATCAGCAACATAGTGCCAAAGAAAATGGGTGTACCCCTCGTATGGAGACTAAAGTTGGCCCACTATGTTCCCAAGATTGGAAAATCCAACAAAATGAGGTGTCTCGCCACTATCTGACCCCTGAGATGGATGGAGCCAGCCACAATACGCCATTTTCTTGTTGCCTTTTTTTATTGTTCCGCAAATATATACGATAACATATGCCTGGCACTATATACGCGAACAATACGTATAATATGTACGTATGACGTACACCGGGTACCGTATACGATAACGATACGTACCATATTTTGAATACATACGAGTACTACAGTATGTTGTTTTGGCCATACGCGCTGCTGTTGCACTGCCTTGATCTTTGGTTGGCGAAATAAATGTCGGGAAGAAAAAAGCGCCACAAAGTGGTACTATAACGTTTGGTCTAACGTACGAACCAGTAGGAGATGGCCCGTCATTCAAGAATCGTCTCAACCGAGAAGACCTGCGCCGCTATGTATCTTCGTAGCACGCGTTAAACAATCCACCAATCAATGGCAAATCAGCTATTTCCGCACATATATCCGGAATAAATGCGCGCAGCATCCACAATAAACGTTTGTTTCATTTGGACTGAAAAAAAGTAAAAACCCGGGTGCTGAGATGCGGCGGAGGAGACATACGGAGTGCATCGAAAGGGTAGAATCGAGCATGAAATACATACCATGTACCAGGTATGACACAAGCAGTCCTATTAGGATAGTATTAACCAACCTAAGCTTATTAAAATACAACTGTTCTGTCTACACGATGACAAGGGACACCAAGAGTCCATGATGATTCATCCTAGAGAGATACAAATTATGTGGTCTCAGACGACTGTGAAACAGAGTAAACCACACAGCTGTCGCAATTCATCAAGGTAAAGCAAGTGAGGTGCTAGCGTACCGGGTACGAGAACACAAGAAAACAGGCCAGACCACAAAAAAGAGAGAAAAAAAAGGAAATACACAAAACAATACCTGGTACATGTTTAGTCTAGTCAAGTGCTTTTGAGAAGTGTTTTGTCACACTTGACTGGTGGTTCGCTGCGCGAGAAGGCACTTGACGATCGTCGGGAGTGGCGGAATGTTTTATGACATTTGACTGCGCGAGAAGTCACTTGGCGATCGTCGAGAGTGGCGGGATGTTTTGTCACACTGGACTGCGCGAGAAGGCACTTGGCGATCGTCGGGAGTGGCTGGATGTTTTTTCACACTTGACTGCGCAAGAAGGTACTTGGCGATCGTCGGGAGTGGCGGAGTGTTTAGTCGGCGACTTTTGCTTTGAGGCGGAGAATATCACCGATAGGATGCTCGTACTTGGTCCCCTGTTAAGGGTACAGCAGAATTTGGCGAGGAAGGTCGCATGTTGTCATGACAATGTGCGCATGGGTTACGTTGTACGCAGGTACCTGGTGTAGGATGTAACGTGCTGAAAGACACGAACACTTGTTACAGCGCGCACAACCGTAGCTGGAGACGCATAGTCTAGACTACACACATAGGAGATGAAGCATACACATGTGATGGAAGGGATTTTATAAAATTATTTCAAGGACGTCAGCCGTGAGTTCGACGAATTTCGGGTCAATACTCATCTTTGCAAGATGCGTTGTTGGTACTTGCAATATACTATGTGGGATTTGTACTGCAGGAACGGTGGAGGAAGGTGAGGTAGTATAGCAGGTTCGAACACGTACGCGTATCCTACACACGCAAACACACAAGAGTACTGCTGCGCTACACATGTCATAAACATGTATGTGTACTACACACAGACAACGAGAGTTGTGTGGACACCGCTGTTCACACCTGCATACACAGGTGATGGAAGGGATTTGTACCGCAGAAACGCTGGAGGAAGGTGAGGTAGTAGTATGACAGGTTCGAACACGTACGCGCATCCTACACACGCTAACACACAGGAGTACTGCTGCGGTACACATGTAGACTATGTGCTACACACACGGCGAGAGCTGTGTGCACACCGCTGTACATACACACACTGCTGTGACCATGCTGAGTGCGCAGCGTATAGTGCCGTGTACACACTTGCATTCACATGTATGTGATGGAAGGGATTTGTACCGCAGGAGCGCTGGAGAAAGGTGGGGTAGTATGTATCGCAGGTTCGAACACGTACGCATCCACATGTGATGGAAGGGATTTGTACCGCAGGAGCGCTGGAGGAAGGTGAGGTAGTGTGGCAGGTTCGAGCACGTACGCGTATCCTACACACGCAAACACACAGGAGTACTGCTGCGCTACACATGTATGTACCACGTACAGAGAGCCCTGTGAATGTGTATCGGAAGAGTAACTGTTGGTCTCCCCAGTCGTCAAGATACCTCTCTGCTGTAGGGACGTTCCGCTGCATGGTGTGTGTGCAGACATTCCACCGCAGCACGAGGAGGTGGTACACCGTAAGGTTTGAAGAGGGCGAAGAACACGCAGCCGCAGAGAAGGAGGAGCCTAGAACGAGCGAAGAGGCTCATAGCAGACACCGACAGCACGCGGGGGAGATGAGCTGCGACGGGAACCAGCGAGACAAAGTATGCAGGAACCGAAGTGGAGGACGCAGTCGGCGCCGAACGCAGACACGGCAGATCGCACGGGCAGGATCGAACAGCAGAGGCGCAAACGTTCCAGCGTAACGCCGAGGAGCGCGGTATATCCGACGAGGGATGGAAATAGAGGGTGTACGGTGTGCGCTGCGAGGGTGTTTGCGTGCCAGGGTGTAGTTCGTAGCGCCGTTTGATTTGAAGCGCAGCCGTTTGACCCTGAATTTTATGGTTTTGTAAGGACGAGGAGGTTTTTTTGGGAGGGGATTTTGTTTCCGCAGCCCAGGGCACAGCGAAGTGAAATGTTTTGGTGTGTGTGGTGTTCGTTGTCCCAAATACCCCGCACGAGCAGGATCGAACAGCAGAGGCGCAAAAGTTCCAGCGCATGCACCACCATCGCTGGGTTGGCAGGGCAGCCGGACGGTGCTTGGCTGCTACTACTAGCAGTGTAGTGTGTTGGTGTTGGTGTGTGTGTCCCAAAAAGAACCACCAGCTGGTTGTTTGCGTGCCAGGGTGTAGTGCGTAGCGCCGTTTGATTTGAAGCGCAGCCGTTTAAATTTTATGGTTTTGTAAGGACGAGGAGGGTTTTTTGAGAAGGGATTTTTTTTCCGCAGCTCAGGGCACAACGAGTGATATGTTTTTGGGTGTGTGTTGTGTTCGTTGTCCCAAATGCCCCGAACGAGCAGGATCGTACAGCAGAGGCGCAAACGTTCCAGCGCATGCACCACCAGCGCTGGGTTGGCAGGGCAGCCGAACGGTGCTTGGATCCTACTACTAGCAGTGTAGTGTGTGTTGGTGTTGGTGTGTGTCCCAAAATGAACCACCAGCTGGTTGTTTGTGTGGTAGGGTGTAGCTTGTAGCGCCGTTTGATTTGAAGCGCAGCCGTTTGAATTTTATGGTTTTGTAAGGACGAGGAGGGTTTTTTGGGAGGGGATTTTGTTTCCGCAGCCCAGGGCACAACGAAGTGAACTGTTTTTGGTGTGTGTGGTGTTCGTTATCCCAAATGCCCCGCACGAGCAGGATCGTACAGCAGAGGCGCAAACGTTCCAGCGCATGCACCACCAGCGCTGGGTTGGCAGGGCAGCCGAACGGTGCTTGGATGCTACTACTAGCAGTGTAGTGTGTGTTGGTGTTGGTGTGTGTCCCAAAATGAACCACCAGCTGGTTGTTTGCGTGCCAGGGTGTAGCTTGTAGCGCCGTTTGATTTGAAGCGCAGCCGTTTGAATTTTATGGTATTGTAAGGACGATGAGGGTTGTTTGAGAAGGGATTTTTTTTCCGCAGCCCAGGGCACAACGAAGTGAAATGTTTTTGGGTGTGTGTTGTGTTCGTTGTCCCAAATGCCCCGCACGAGCAGGATCAAACAGCAGAAGCGCAAACGTTCCAGCGCATGCACCACCAGCGCTGGGTTGGCAGGGCAGATGAACGGTGCTTGGATGCTACTACTAGCAGTGTAGCGTGTGTTGGTGTTGGTGTGTGTGTCCCAAAATGCACCACGAGCACTGGGTTGGCAGGGCAGCCGAACTGTGCTTGGATGGCAGCCGCACGGTGCTTGGATGGTACTAGCAGTGTAGTGTGTGTTGGTGTTGGTGTGTGTGCTGGGTTGGCAGGGCAGCCGAACGGTGCTTGGATGCCAGTAGCAGTGTCGGGGGAACCCCCCCCCCCCGGGACGCCCTTCAGGGTGCGTTGGCAGGGGCCCGACACAGTGTGCGTTGGAAGGACCCCCACCTCAGTGTGCGTTCGAAAAAGTACATGAAAAAAGTATGTAATGGATTTTTAACAAAACAAAACGAAAACGAAAAAAGAAGACGAATCAAAACAAACGGCAGATCGCATATTGTAATATAAATTGATTTATAGCTCGTAAATACATTGAAAATATCATGACCAAATAACAAATTCGTTGTGCGTCAGGACTGAAAATTGCAAGGATAAGTTCTGTAGGGTACCCACAGATCTATACTGGGGGTAATCACCCTCTGGTTTACCCTACAGAAAAGTTCTGTGAGTTCTGTGGCCGTACC